>NDFZ01003003.1:0-21065 GCA_002192655.3 Mamestra configurata | reverse complement strand
GAGGCGAGAGCCCTCGCGCACGTTTACGCGTGGCGCATGGAGGCGCTTCGCCGGGGTGAAACTCCGCTGCCGCAGCAAATTGCATCGCAGCGGACGGAGCTCCGGCAGGATACCATGGCGGTATGGAGACGGCGACTATCGCAACTCAGCGCTGGACACGCCACAATTGCGGCGATAAGACACCTCTTTGAGGAGTGGCTGGAGAGGCGCCACGGCGTCCTCACCTTCCGCCTGACGCAGGTACTCACCGGACATGGCTGTTTCGGAAGGTACCTGTTTCGGATTAAGGGAGAGGACACGCCCGGGTGTCAGCACTGTGGGAATCGCCCGGAGGACACGGTGGAGCATACGGTGGAGGTCTGCCCTGCTTGGGCTGAGTTCCGCCGTGTCCTCGTCGTGGCGATCGGCAGCGGCGACCTTTCGCGTCCGGCCCTGGTTAAATCCAAGGTCCGGAGCGTGGAGACTTAGGGAGCGGTCACCTCCTTCTGCGAAGCAGTAATGCTAGCGAAGGAGGAGGCGGGCCGCGCGAGGGAAAGACAAGGCCTTCTCTCCCACCACGGCTACAGGAGAAGACGCCCCGGGCTGTCCGATCACCACCAGGCCCGGGTCGATGGCACGTTGTGTTTCACGCGTGCCTCAAAGAGATGCATAGGACACGGGGCCCGCCAGGGTTGCGGAATTTGTTCGAAAGAGTCACCGCGCCCTGGAACGCAAAGGGCTTTAGAAGGAACACGGATGAGTTTTAGTCAGTAAGAGTCTGACACGCCCTTCCGCTCCACCCAGAGCAGAAAAAGTCATTTGATGATATCTCATCCTTAAAAAAAATTAAAAATATTTTTTCTTCAGCTAATCGGCGACTGACTTATTATGCAAATATTAAGTACAAAACCAGCACAGGAAAATGCTCGTTCTGCTTCCATGCTTGTAAGAACAATCGTCATTACGGCTTCTCGTCAATCCCGCAAGGGATCCCGTTCTATTTACGGCCGGGATCAGGCCCGCACATTTTATGCCCGTATGCAATGTGCCTCTCCTAGCACTTGACTAATCTCCCGGCACTTGGATCCGATCCCGGTATCCGGGTATTGCTAACCCTAGTCTCGGCTGTCGTTTGAAGACCTTTGACAGTAGTTTTGGATAGTAAGAAACCAGTAAATCTAACACCAGTCTTGCCAAGGGGTTTTGTATTACACAGTTACTGGGTTGTGGAGGTCTTATAAGCATGTAAAATTTATTTATTAAACAACGTATTACACGCTGTAATTGTACGCCGCTCCTCAAAAATGGTACTCGTCTGCATCCGATTCGACGGCAGCTGACCCCAACACAGGTGGGTACCGTGAAGTGACAAATGCATAAGAAGTCTTGTACTTTTCCGTATGATCTCAAAATATCAACAATGAAACAAAGTTCGAGAGTTATCGAAAAATAACTTTCCCATAGGTCTGATATTTACAAAACATTATGCGTAATGTCGGATTGTCCGTTTATGTAGTGTTAAACAGATTTTCATAATGTTTTCATGCATAATGTGTTTCATAAGAAACTTTTTATGTAGGCTGGTTAGGTATGGTATAATAAGATTATAATATTATATCACGCTTGTATCCCCTGAAGGATAAGGCAGTGTATATATATATATAAAAAATATAAAAAAGGTATTATAATATATATATAAATATATATATATATACATATATATTTTATAATACATACCTTTTTTATGGATGGGAAATCATCAAATGACTACTTCCGCTCTGGGCGGGGCAGAAGGGAGTTTCAGACTCTTACTGAATAAAACCCATCCGTGTTCCTCCTCCGAACAAATTCTGCAACCCTGGCAGACTGGCTAACTGCTCCGTTATGTTAGTTTTACGGCGTTGGTTTCCTGGGTTCGATTCCATGGTCGGGAAAAGTGTCATTAAGATTTTGTCTCTGACAGCCCGGAGTTTGGAAGTAGGTGGCGTATACGTGACATACCTGTGCCTCGAAAAGCCCGTTACGCCGCCGTTTGACTATGAGAGGGATGGAAGAAAGAGAATATCTGTGTTTCTGCACACACTAATACCCTATAATAGGTATGTATGTATAATAGATGAAAAACCGATCAATGATTTTTGCTAATTTAATGATTCTAGTTTTTATTAGGTATTGTTTGTTACAGTCAAGTACAGTAACAAATAATAATACTTTAATGTTGGCACTATAAGCAAACAAATTTTGATGTTTTAATTGTTGTTTACGAGAGCGAAAACAAATTGGTCGAAAATATCGCGTTTTTGTATGGTATATAATGTAGTAGATATTGGTTTTACGGTTCCGAATCTCTATATGGAAAAGCGGAGCCCTTATAGGATCACTCGGTTGTCTGTCTGACCGTCTGTCACAGAAAATTTTCTTCGAATCTACTGAACCGATTCAGTTGATTCGATATTCTGTGACTCAAACATGGACGTGTAACGAAAATAAAAAAAAATATAAAAATTAGGTCACTTTTTGGGGGCAAATCAGAAAACTTAAAAAAAAATGTTTCCAACNACTAATACCCTATAATAGGTATGTATGTATAATAGATGAAAAACCGATCAATGATTTTTGCTAATTTAATGATTCTAGTTTTTATTAGGTATTGTTTGTTACAGTCAAGTACAGTAACAAATAATAATACTTTAATGTTGGCACTATAAGCAAACAAATTTTGATGTTTTAATTGTTGTTTACGAGAGCGAAAACAAATTGGTCGAAAATATCGCGTTTTTGTATGGTATATAATGTAGTAGATATTGGTTTTACGGTTCCGAATCTCTATATGGAAAAGCGGAGCCCTTATAGGATCACTCGGTTGTCTGTCTGACCGTCTGTCACAGAAAATTTTCTTCGAATCTACTGAACCGATTCAGTTGAGATTTGGTAAGTATAAATATATTCTGTGACTCAAACATGGACGTGTAACGAAAATAAAAAAAAAATAAAAATTAGGTCACTTTTTGGGGGCAAATCAGAAAACTTAAAAAAAATGTTTCCAACTGCACTGTGTGACATATCAAATTAACATTTCAAAAAAAAAAAAAGTGTGAGTTTCGAATATATTTTTTTGCATTATTTTCGTTAAATCGTTTTGAAGTTTTATGCAATCAGAAGAAAAATGTCCATTCCCCTTATATCCGAAACGACTGAGTTTAAAATTTTGAAAAAAATACCGACCGATAAGAAGTCTATGGTTTGAAAGTAACATTTTATAAAAATGAGATTTGTTCGAAACCCTTTACACGCCAGTCCGACTCGCACTTGGCAAATTTATTTTTTATAACATCAATAAATATTCACACTCTGTAAAAAAAATAACTGGCTACCTATTACGGTTCATAGTCAGCTATGAAACACCGGCCTCATCTAGCTTGCAAAAAAAATATCATTTATCATAAGATACGGGACAGACGAGGAGCGGAGGCTCAGTAAGGAGGTCCAGTGGTTACCCTTTGGGTACGAAACCCTTAAAGCCGAAAAACACTTTGCCTGACCCGGGAATCGTTCACAAGACCGCCGTTCTCATGGTCAGCAGTACCACCTTCAATCAGAAGAACAACGAGGCATCTATCGACAAAAGTAATTAATGACCAAAGGATCCTTTTTAAATACCTAATTTATTAGAAATTCGAATCAGGATTCCTAATGTTTCAGATCAATGTAAATATCAAAACTTATTGTAAAAAATCAAAAATCAACTTTGAACAAAACCGTTATAGAAGGAGCTTTTTTTCTCAATTCAATAAATAATTCTGCCCTTGACCTTACCTAAAATGTTGGGAACTGGGATCGGCTTCCAGTCTTATCCAAATTAACACAAGCTGAAACTTTGACCTCTAAAACCCAGTAACTGGGTAACACGATACTCCATATCAAGTCATTCGTCTTTCTCAGTTAAATTACAGATTTATGAATATCTAAAGGTTCCGGGAAATTAGGGATTTCAGATACATACGGTACCTATTTTGAAAAAACGATTATTGTTAGTGCGGTTAATTTTATGGAAACTTTTTTATTATTTTATTGTCGCTTACGTACACCTACAATTAAAATATTTCAAATTATTTTTTAGGCGTGTAAGTAATCAATCAATCATTTATTTCTGTGCAAACATCATAGGTATTTTTATAATTATAAAGTTCTCCATATTTTACCATTACATGGGCATGCAAAGGTTTACAATTTTATATATAAATTAAAAAATAAGTGGCAGATCATTGGACTTACAACATCCATATTAAAAAAAAAAAATGTCAGCGTGATTATATCTATAATGAAATATATATCACAATAATTATAAATTATGTCAATCAGAATAAAAGTATATCAATCAGTTAGTGAATCATCATTAAGAAAATAGTCAATCGTGTAATAAGTTTTCATAATTAAAAAATATGAAAACTACTACACTTACTTACATTTTTTTTCATTGAAAATTGTAAAATTATAAAACAACACTTAAAAGGCTATGTCATTAGGGTTCCATAGTCAACAAGGTTTTAAGGGGCTCCCCTACATGTAAAGTAGCGATGTTTGTTTTATCGTGCATCCCATGGTTCTGTGTGTCGTTGGATAGGTCGTTTACAAATATTGAGGGTATGCGAAAACCATTTTTCCGCCCAAAGATCCGTATGCCAAATGTTAAGCTTTAAAGTGCTAATTTCTGTTATAGTCAATTGCCAGCTAAACGGTAGTTTTTGGAGACGTGAAAAAATTCATGGTAGTAGCATAAATCCTATTTAGCTGTGATAACTTTCCTTTTTAAATTAAAATTCGTTATTTAAAAGGAAAGTTATCACAGCTAAATAGGCTTTATAAATTAACGAGTAATAGTCGGCCAACTTATGATATGTAATTGATTAGGTTAAAATTTCGTAATAACCCCATAGAAAATGACTTAAAAGTGTACTTGTAACTTTGTAATGTTATAGTAAAATTAGCTATTTTTTGTCATGGCTTACGGGACAGGTAACTACGGAACCCTACACTGTGCGTGACCCGACACGCACTTGGCCGGTTTTTTTTATGTTAAAATTAAATATTAAACTCATTAAATTAGTTAAAGTTTTGCACTGTGTTCTAATACGTGTATTGCTAGAGGCTTTTACCCAGTAGTGGGACTGTGGGCTAACAAAAATAAAATAAAAAGAACATATTAAAACTGAAACTTACTCAAACCAGCAATCACAATTTGGTTGAATTTACTCCCTTCCGCACAATATTTCTTCATGGTATACTTCAACATTATTAATATTTTTTTATTCAACTAGGCACTATGTTTTACGAAAATGCACAGATTAAAAAAAGCGCGGGCACCCGCTCTCTGCCCGCTACTGAAGCCGAATGGCCGATCGCCGGGTTCCCGCCAACCGGCCTGTATTTGTTTAAAACTGTAGTCTCAAGTCAAAGCAAGCCATTGGTACTTAGTATAAAATCATGTAGTTGGATATTAAAAAGAAAATTTAAAATGGAAAGATATTGTAATTAATACTGGTAGGTAGTAGATTTCGATAGCGCTGTTGGCCACCAAAAGGAGGGGTGTTCTAAGTTTGAAGTGTGTATCTGGGTGTGTCTGTCTGTAGCATTGTATAGCTCTTTAACGGATGAACCGATTTTAATAAAAAAAAATCAGTTGTGTCGAACTTTCTTTAATCTTAANCACCAAAAGGAGGGGTGTTCTAAGTTTGAAGTGTGTATCTGGGTGTGTCTGTCTGTAGCATTGTACCTATAGCTCTTTAACGGATGAACCGATTTTAATAATAAAAAATCAGTTGTGTCGAACTTTCTTTAATCTTGACTCCACTTAAGATTAATATATATAACTTTACAACTATCGTTTTACAACCATCGCACCTAATTTCATGCAAAATTTCAAACGAAGGTTACAGCGATTTTTCGTTTTCTGTTCCGCTATTTGTTTCAAAGATTCGAATATCGTGACCCGCTAAAAAGGAGCGTTAACGGGTTAAAGAGCGGAAATAAAGATACAGAAAAAGNCGCTATTTGTTTCAAAGATTCGAATATCGTGACCCGCTAAAAAGGAGCGTTAACGGGTTAAAGAGCGGAAATAAAGATACAGAAGAAAAAAGAATCAGCTAAAATTCAACAAATTCTTTTAGAAAAATTGACGAAACATCTAGAATAATCTCTCGATTTGGTTTTCTCTTTCTGTCTCTCTCTCTCTCATACACACTTTCCCATGTAAAAAGTTGCTCGAATAGAAAAGTAGGTATGTAGGTACTTAGATTGACCGAAAACAAAAAGTTAGGTTGAGCCTATGCAATGTCTTTTTTACATCCGCTATGTAGTTTTTGGGTTCCTAAGGGCTGTCAACTCATTGAGATAAAACCGGAAATCCTTAAAAGCTAGAAGAGCCTTGCGATATTAGATAAGTGATGCTGTCTTAACTTTATGCATTTTTGATTCTCAGTCATAATCATAACATAATGATGTTTAGACGCCAAGAAAGACAGGGTTTTTGTAATCGTAGATACTTGTTTCCTTCGATGAATCATGATCTAGTTGTCCCTGGCAGTTTGCAGGTTTCATCCGAAGTTAGGTTAGGTTAGGCCGGCACACCACTGCGTCGACTGTCGGGAGGACACGGCACGGCATACGCTTGCAGAGTGTGCAGCTTGGGAGGAGCCGCGCCGTGCCCTCATCTCTGTTGTAGGCGGTGACCTCTCGCTGCCGGCCGTAGTCCATGCTATGGTCGGCGGTGAGGAGTCCTGGGACGCGGTGGTCTCCTTCTGCGAGACAGTTATCGCGCAGAAGGAGGCTGCGGAAAGGGAGAGGGAGATCACAACCGCTCTCCCTGCCCGCAGCAGGCGCATCGGGCGTCGGAGGAGGGCATACGCTGCCCTCTTCCGGCCCCCCTAACTGGGTCCAGGGGCGGCGGACTTGGGGATGTCCGTCGCCCCCCACTCATCCGGACCCGAGGTGGCGGCGCGTGGTGTTCCCGTGCGCCCCTCTTTGACGTAGCGAGGGGAGTTAAACACCTCACTCCCCTCGCCGACGCGAGGTGGCCCGCAGAGGCGGGCCGGCACCAGCCGGGGATTGCGGAAGTCGCATACGTTCCCGCGATCCCCGGCGTAGGTGGGAGATGGAACACCGGGGTGGTTTTAGTCAGTAAGAGTCTGACAGACCCCTCCACCCGCCCCAGGGTGGAGGATTTCCATGACGATTTCCACCCGACATCAAAAAAAAAAAAAATGTTAGGTTAGGTTAGAGGAAGCATTGGGCACCCCGAGATGGACATGTTAGGTTCGAATGGGATGACAGGGGCCAGAGTGAGCAGCTAAAGCGAGCGAACTTAGCTATCGTCATCCCATTCATGTTAGGCATTTGTCACCAGTGGTAAAAAATGGGAACAAATGGAAATAGACGGTTCTTTTTCACCCTGCCCTTTAATATTTCTCGATATCTATCGAACTTAACAAATTGAGCATCCTATGAATTTTACTTGAACAATTTGTTGGATATACAAGGGATTAACTCTACCTACACAGCTGCATAGAGGTAGGTACCAAATGTACCGAAGTGCATCTACGCGAAGCTTTGCGGGTCAGCCGCCTCCTTTACTCAGAATCCTGCGCAACCTAATAAAAATAAAGCGTGAGACACAGCCTTTTTCTAATAATAGTCTCAAGTGTTGCCAGTTAAAAATAGACCGGATCGCGTGCAAAAACGCGGAGCAAGCACAAGCGCCCACCTATTCATGCTAGGCGCCGATAAATTATAGCCGAGATTTGACATAACTTACAACAGATGGCACTTTGTAGCGGTACCAAAGTGCCAACGGTACTTTTATCATAGATTTATGTGTTTCATTTATCAATTAAAATGTGGCACTACTTTTTGTGAGAGGGGTCAGCTAGCTATCTATGTGATAAAGAATTTATTTGTTCTTAACTCTAATGACTCGTCGATAAGTAATGAATCAAGATGAAATAGGTACCCATAGTTATATAAGATCCTATTAAAATAGGTGGACATCTTTAAGAAAACATTCAGATCACTAAAATTAGGACAACGGTAAAAAAAAAATAGAAAAACGCATTAGATACTTTCAGGAAAAAATGAGCTACCGAAAATACATTAAAAATATTGTTTACTCTCTGCATAAACACATCCATCCGTCTTTGTTATTATCTCATAATTCTGATACTACAAATATGCAGGCACACGTGACCACGTCAAGTACCTACCCATAGTGGATAAATATGTTTATTCCAGTGTGCCGAAAAAAATATTATTTTGAGTCAAAATAAAATCACTCTAATCAGTCTTTTTTTGCTTGGATATCTTTGCATTGGTTAGACGTACTGAACGCTGTGTTAAAATTTGTCGACCTATTTTAATGGTACCTTATATAATAATAATACTTAACCATTTTATTATCAGGCTACTTAGGCCCATAGACAAAATACATAAAATAATCTTAAACAATAATAAACTAATACATATTAATAAACCTTATTTTTACTATTGCACACGAAATGACGGCGTCGTGTTTCGCTGACTGATGTCGCGCAGCTGGCCGCGGAAACGTCGATAGACGACACCCTTCGGCCAAAACTCTTCTTTGAGGAATACCTCGAGCTGATGAGTTGGAACCCGCACCACAAACGACTTGAAGTTTGTGTTGTGACGCGACTCCAACCTTTCGACCCTCAAAGGTCTTCACTCTCATGTACTCCACGATCTCCTCAACCTTCGTGGAGAGATGTAGCCGGGACACGTACAGCTGTGTGCTCCATCGTCGACCACATCTTGCTTACCATCAGGAGAGGTAGTGAGCAAATGCGAGTTTATCATTAAAAAAACTTATTTAACGTTTTTCTAGCTAATCCCTCCACTTTTCTCACTTATGCTCAGTGAGAAAACGTGCATTTTATCAAAATAAAATGTATCTACCTTAGGTACTGAGCGATAGTGTAGCTTTCTACCAGTGGAATGTTTGTTCTAAACAGATCAGTACTTCCAGAGATTATGTACCATCAAGCTACCTGAAACTGTCAAATTATCCCAATCCACCTTGAACCTAATACTTTAGCGATAAAATTGTTTTTTTTTTTTATTTGAGTTGGGTGTGCTCTTGACTCATAGTCTAGGTCATAGATGATAGAGACAAAGTCGACGATGGAGCGAGCTTAAAATTGAAAAATTATTAAAGAAATTTAACAGATTGTTGTAGCTTGCAAAAATATAATTTGGCATCTGGCAATACCTAACCTACTTACCTACCTACTAATAAAAAAACTCAGTCATTCAACAACAAAAAAATATAATTTCTGCCCATTACCTACTTATCATAAGTTTTCCTGCTTACCACAACACGACGATGACTGCAAAATATTCAGAAAACATAAAATCAAAAGACCCAAACTCCCGTTCAGCCTAAAAAGCCCGGGGTTCAAACCCATTCACAATGATTCCCACCGTTAGAAGTGAGAGGTGTTAAAACTTAGTCAAGTTAGTCACAATTCTAAAAAAAGAACTTTATTTCCGTTCCAGGAATCTGTTAACCTCAGTGTGCCTTAGCCTATGTAGATAAGGTTGGCTCACAGATGTAGAGAATTGTAGATAACGCATACTGTCTCTCTAGGCTTGCGCCGATTTTGTTAGTACATGTTTATAAAATATATGAATATGAATTAAACAAATGTGATTTTGAAAGAACTAAATTATGAAAAAAAAAGAACTAAACAAAAGACAAGAATTACGAAAAAAAAGACACATTCTTCCACGCACATCAACATAATGCATGGGCGCCGACAGATCTATTTTCAGGGGGGCGCATCTTCAAAATCCGATTCGAATGGGGCAGGTTTTCTATCCCATTCACACAGATATAGAACTAAACTTTGTCGACTTGTGCTGAGAAGCTTGCTGCGATGCAAGCTCGAAAATTTGCACTTCACCTCGGATGTGCTAGGTTCTCTTATATTAGGTAGGTACATTATTTTTTTCGAATACATCTTTTAATCTCTTTCGGTGTCGTGTGTTAATTGAAAGCCAGGGCGGTGCAGTGCAAGCACCCCCTTGCAAACTCCTCCCGGCACCCATGACATCATTAGGCATCTCTATTAGCCATCTTCTCAACATGAAAGGCACACCCAAACCAGCCGGTCGATTCTGTATACATGTCGAAGTGAAAGCTTGGGTGAAGTGATCACGAGGTAAGCTGTCAATCCATAAAATCAAGATGGAATGACAGCTCACTCCGTGATCACGGAATCTGAAGGAAACAATTGAAGATCTCAATGCCTTTTCACGTCCACCAAAACGTCAAACTTAACTTCAAACACGGTGGATCTGGATAATGGCCAAAATACTTCAGACCGTTTAAAAAGAGCGCGCTTTTAACACAATACCTTGTAAGCTCCACGTCTATACATCTGTGGTTTACCTATATCCGAGGCTGCTTGTCATGACCGAGCTGTCGCCCTATGCTCGTCACACGACGGGACTTCGCCGTAAGATTACAATGCTTCGCGTGAGCTAATTAGTTTAAATATAGTTTGCACCAGCTAGGGAGTAGGGACATAGGCTTTTGACGTGGCACTGCCTGCTTGAAAAGGTGAAACCACGATGTCCTGGCAATGTTACAAATAGAAAATATCTATTGGTTATTGGTTTTCTTTATTTAGTATTGATTTTTGCTTGGTGGTGATAAAAAGAATTGGTTGTCTGTAAAGTCGGTTTACGGACGATAGTTTAACGTGAAAACTTCATAACAAAACATTCATGAAATGATNGGTGGTGATAAAAAGAATTGGTTGTCTGTAAAGTCGGTTTACGGACGATAGTTTAACGTGAAAACGTCATAATAAAACATTCATGAAATGATCGTAACGTTACAATAAGCGTAACGTTACATTGAGCGTAACGTTACAATGAGCGTAACGTTAAAATGAGTCATCCTTTTTCGTGCGTGCAGCCGGCGTTCATCGATTTATTACGTTGTCACGTCAAAAAAGAAACCATCTGTTTCTTCAGAGAAAAACAATTAGGGTAGGACCTACTTCTCCTGTTCCTCTTCCTATAAGTAGGTTTCTACCTATGTTTTGACAATATAAGTTTCAATACTTTACTATCGACAGCTATGAATACTTTTCGATCTTCATTATTGTTATGTTATGTAGTTACCAATGTTGTTAATTATTGGACTATTTATGGGACTTTATTAATTAGACAAATAGATACAAATTGCAACCTTTGAGTTTACTGATTCAAGATACACACGTGTATGATCGTAGTAGGTATTTTCATTTTATCAATCACATTAATTAAAGACAATCAATGGTGGTACCTACTCAATGACTTATAATGGAACAAACACGAATTAAAACTCTGAAAGAGTCTGAAGTACTGAACAGTCTGAAAAATCATTTGAAATACAACAAAAAACAGCTTAAAATAAAAAAACCGGCCAAGTGCGAGTCGGTCTCTCACACGAAGGATTCCGTACAAGAGACGTGTTTTTTTCTGTTTATGGTACGGAACCCTTCGTGTGAGAGTCCGACTCGCACTTGGCCGGTTTTTGTTACTTACCATTAAAATGTTTTGGTAAAATTCGACTCGAAGTTTTGGAACACAGAACTCTGTAAAAGATCAATAACACTTTTGGTCCGTCACTCTAATTTCGCATTTAGTCAATAGAACTATATCAATCACTCATCACTGTATACCTAACTACTTAAGTAAATTAATTAGTAAAATAAATAAAAAACCAGTTCTGGTCATGTGCAACGAACAGACGCACATGTCCATCTATTACGTTAGATATAAAACACGTTTTGAAGCACGTTGATTTAAACAGAATTTAATTATTATTCAGATAATACGAGCTGCCGCCATGAAAATAGCGATTGAATAATACAATGTGGCACCTCAATTGGGTCATTAGTAACTTGATAGTGGTCATTGAACATTAATTGAAGTACGTGCGTAACGAGTTTCTTTGGGAGACACTCCATAACTTGAAAGAGGTTAATCAGACCGTTTGAAACCGAGGAAGTAAGTTATAGTTGAGCCACCATGAGAAAAATACGGAGAGATATAGGGTAGCTACTTAAACCTTCGCGAATTGCACGATTGGGAAACTGCGACGAATATTCTTGGCAAATAAAAGTTGAAGATCGATTCACAGGAGGACGAAGAATACCAACAGGGTAGATAAGATTGCTCACCTAGTGAAGATCCTAAGATATTGTGAAGATCTTGTGTCATAAAACGATGTGGAGTTCCTCGCATACATGCTCGTTTTATGTGGCGATGCGGTGGGGGGAAGTCATGCTGTGTGAGTCAATCGGCGGAAATGATGATGATACCTGATACGTTTGTCATTTTCTCCAAACCCTCGGCCTAAATACATAGCACATTCTATATTATTGTAGAAAGAAGTTCTTTACCCGCCACAAAAACTTTATCAGAACAAAACTTTTCCGTCTCTCAGAAAATCAACCGTCAACTCAGAAAAAGCAAAACCGTCCGTCATATTATTTTACTGACAGACGTAAGACTTCACACATAGTATAATAATACTTCACATAATCTTCATAAATATTTTGGCAATGGTCTGAAGAAATTCAAAATTGTGTGCGATGTCCTCTGTGCTTGTGGTCAGTGCTTGTCTGCTCATCACGGTGACCGGCGTGGATATCAAGTCGCTGCATCACAACATCTGCAGTGCGTATGGCTACCAGCTGTTGGAAGCTAAGTTCGGTAGCGAAGTTCATATGCTGTGCTTGAAGCTGCAGCCTATCGGTGAGCACTAGAGCATCCTAATCCTTACTAATATTATAAATCAGAAAATGAGTTGGTTTGTTAGCTTTCTCGCCTATCACTGAACCTATTTCAACGAATCTTGGTGCAGTGCAAAATCTACCTATAACTGTCTAGTCTGTCTTCCACCTTGGGAGACGGATAACCGTCTCCCAAGGTGGAAAATCGCCTATAAAGGCGGATTTTGCGAATATCTATATTGACGCAAGCGAAACCGCGGTCGAAAGCTAAGGATCCACCCATACGAAGCCAGGGTGATGATACCTTTGAGTTTAAAGTGTCGGTTAGGCAAGCATCTCGACCTTCAAATAGCGAGAGTCGAATCGCCGGGCAAATTCTCCTGTAAAAATTGCCCGGGAAAATTATAATAGAAATGTATAGAATCACACCTGGATAACTTTGCAAGAAATTACCAAGTTGTAGGGTTACTGAGTTACCTCATTTTCAATGAAACTTTTTTACTTTAATTAATAATGAGTGTACACACACTAGACTGACAATATTAGCATTGAGTTTATGAAACATGATTCAGATTAAGATTCATCGCTGTATTTGCTAGCATCCAAGTTAGGTTCGTACATTTTATCTCAGTATGTATTCTGTAAGTTTATCGGTCTGTTTAACTGCCCCGTAGGTTGATCTCGAGGTCGCAAGCGCGACAGCTGAGCGTGAGATCCTAAGTTTGATTCCCAAGTATAATAGGGTTTTCCACCAGTCTCTTCCGCCATAATAACGCACCAGTAATGTTAGATTCTTGACCTACACTTTTGTTACCCGCAACACAAGCAAAAACTGTGATCATGCATCATCGAAACGCTTATCGTTCCTTCCGTCAATTCCAGGCAACTCCCACCTATCAGCACGTACCTCAACCCAATACCTGACGCCCGTAGCCGGTGACGAAGACCCGCAGAAGGCTGACGTTGACGCTGACATCCAGACGCGTGTCACAAAGAATCCGCTGAGTGAAATCACCATGGCATATGGGTACCCGGTTATGGACCCGTCTTCGGGCTCCGCTGAGGGGTATATCGGCGAAGATCATCAGTTCTACGGAGTTTTACATTTAGGTTGTTAATTTTTTCTATTTGAAATTATTAACAAGTGGCGAGGGCATCATTTTACGTAAGAGGGAGAGCCAAAGAAAATGAGTAGAAATTTGAAAGTAACTCTGTCATGTGTCTGTTGGTTACATTTTAAGTCTTAACGGCTGAACGAATTGGAATAAAACTTGTCACACGGGTAGGCGATGTCCTGGAACGGGACACACATTTTTATCCAAGGAGTATGTTCCCTTGCGACATCCGTGGAACTGTAGGATCTGACAGTCACGGATAACTGACGAATGTACCTCACCAGGGTTCTTAGGTAACAAGCTGTATTCAAAATAGACAGCCCTCGTTATGCAAGTAGGTATTGACTGTTGTTTCGTGTTTTTTTCCAAACAACACTCACAAATCCCGGTAATTTTAATGTTATAATTAATATCTCAAACTCAAGTACGCGCACGTTCGGCTGTGACCTTGAGAAAATTTTCCTCAGAAGCCTGTGTGATAACATAAACTTTTCGGATCTGTGTTTTCAAACTCCCACTTATGAATTCGTAATTTACGAAAAGTTAATATTATGTGAAATAATAATTAGGGAGTTATTGCCTTCCAGAATAGTCTACAATTCCCTTAGCGACGTGTTAGCTAGGCTTTATTCAATTAATTAACAAATCTTACGCTGTTTTTACCCCAGAGCTGTGCGAGGTAGCTAGGCTGTGAAAGGATGTGTAGGTACCAGCGCTGTGAAAATGTATTATTTTTCCGCCTGTGCGAGGAGCTTGCGCAGGCCGAGGATTTAAAGCTAAGCTGTGAAACGGTGTATAACTGTGTGGAGCTAAAATGCGAAGCGGACTCTTTTCAGCTGTGCGCGCACACATCCCTCGCACACATTTGCTGCCCGCATCTCTCACTAAGGCTGACTGTCCACTGGAGCGAAGAGAGGAGCGCAGCACAGCTGTGCCAATATTAACCATTACTAAAATCTCTGCTCCCATTCAGTGGGCAGGGATTTGCGAACTAGTTAAAATTCATACAAAACCGAGAAGCGGAGCGGAGAATCGGAGCGGAGATTTTTGCGTATAGGTAACTGAACTCCCACTACCGCCACTCAAAGTACTGGTCGCGTGTATTTGGCCTAGCTCCTCACTACCTCGCTCCGCATCAATGGACAGACACAGTCCGCAACTGCGCTCTGCATTACTCCCGCTCTCCGCTTCGCCGCCTCGCTCCGCGTTTATGGACAGGCAGCCTAGCACGCTGGCCCTTTTCCAACTCTGGTGTAAAAGCTATTATGACCTTTGTTAGGAGTAAAATCTGGCATTTTTTTTTTCGAATACAAATATTTGGTACTCATGTACTTATTTCTTAGTAACTGAGCGACGGTATCTTCTAAAGCCTTGCAATTGCAAACTTACGTTTGCCTTATCCGACCAATTCGTCAAGAACGGTTTCAAAAGCCAAGATCTGATCAAAATTCTTCGGGCAGGTAACCGCACCCTCCACGCGGACCCATATGGCAAGGACGACCCTCACAAGTTCTTCGGAGCCTTCGAGAATGACAACATGACGGCGCCCCGATCTCGACGCGATCATGCACAGGTGATCAGGTGAAGATGATGCTTACTATAGTGTCGGCAGAGCTGCCAAACAACTAGACTATTGTTAAGCCGTTAAATTTAGCGTATTTCTAATAGCCAACAAAAACGATAGATGGATAGTGTTAGTGTGCTGATATGGGTAATTGAATTGAATTGAGAAGAATGCTGCGCTGGCCCTAAATAAATTAGGATAAGGGTAAGGACGATGAGGATTGCCAATCATCTTTATAGATGACTGTGGGTCCAGATTACGAGCTTTGGATACGATCTCCATATACTTGTACATTCCAAGTACATTTAACTATTTTTCTGGCATGGTTTAGGAGACGGGTAACTACGGTACCTACCCTACACTGTTTGTGGTCCGACACGCACTTGGCTGGTTTTTTAAATGTTTGTCATTGTTCTCACTTGACGACTTTACCTCCAAATATCTCGCCAACGTGTCACTTTAGGGCACCATGTTGCAAAAATTTTGTCTTTGTTTAAGTATCCTCTACCCATATTTACCAGTTTCAAGTTTTCAACGCGCGCCATGATTTTGAAAAAAAAAAGAAACAAAATGACGACGAGAGGCTTTGCCACAAAGGTTTTATCCCCTTTACCTATACTTCATTTTTATTGCCATCAGACTTCCAAAACGTCGCAGATAAATTAAAAGACCTCTTTGAATCGTTTCTCCCTAAAAAATTGACTCCAAAAAACTAACCGCTCATCTTCTCTTCCAGTACAACGTCTTAGAACGCGTTCCCTACTTTCCCTTCCGGATAGAAGAACGCGAAAGAGTCCCCGGGGTAGCACGCGCGAGGATCTGCGACCTCTTACTGCTGGCTGATAAAGAGTTCTTCGAGAAGGACGCAAACTCCAGCCTGAACCATGTCGTGAGGCGAATGATGCATGCGGTCGCGCAAGCTGATATTATATTTAGGAACGCGGATTTTAACGAGGACGGGATCCCTGATAACATTGGTTTGTTTCTGGTAACATCTTTCAAAAGTTCTGTTGTCAGATATGTGAACCATTATCTCGGTATGCCTGAAGCAAGCGAACTTAAGTCCTAAAGTTGTCACAGCATAAATCAGACATAATTATATTGATAAATTTGACAATTTCTGAATCGCTTTAAAAATATATTTAAACAGAACCTTCTTTTAACAGGTTTCTCAGTTAAGTACATATTAGTGCTTACCTCAGATGACACGAACCAGCGCGTGTTTGGAGACCTCCTGACAAAAAAGGCGATCGATGGACGATCCTACCTCATGCGGTTTGCCAGACTACGCCGCCTGTCTGAGGTCTGCCTTGGTGTGGCGTTCTCTGGACATGCGTTTCATAATAGGACGTTGGGTTTAAGGTAAAAATATCCTTAGAAACTTTCTCGATCAGCGTGTTACAAAAATAACATGATACCTTTGGCAGTTTTTAAGTGCTATGGTATTAACCAATGTGCACCCACACTTTGTGATAGCTTTGTAAAGTGTTTCGGTCAACTAGTTAATCAAAACAGCTGATGAAAAGAGAGATTGATAGATCAGTTATACCGTTCTGAAATCGTAAGTTATTTATTTAAACTTTATGTGTTAGTGGTACATGGGCGGACTTAATGCATCAAGGCATTCTCTACCAGTCAACCTTTGGGCTATAAAGACTATACTGTGGTAGGTGTACAATAAATAAAAATAAGATTTAAAAAATAATTTTAACATTTCGGAAAGAATATACAGATAATATATATAATACTAATAAAATACATAAACCTATATGCTAAAATAATAAACTAATAAATATGATATATAATAATCATACCGATTAAGAGAATTCATAATAATCATGACGAAGAACATCTAAGAATGACAAGCTTTTAAAATATAACAAGAACACATTTCTTTATGGGGTGGACGTAAAGCATGGCTTAGTCTGTGTCCTCATGAGGGCGCATGGCGCATGGCCGAGTTATATCGTAGTGTTTTCGGATTTTACGCTTAAAGGAAAATTTAGACTCAGCCTTCTTGATGTCAAGGGGTAGCATATTCCAAAATTAAATTGTAGAAATAGCGTAGGAATTAGACAAGTAGAATTTTCATACAGTTATAACTTCCTACTTTAGAAAAGGCAGAATTCCACTGCTGCGTAGGATTTACATGTAGAGGCTATGAACGCTAGCTTCGCCGTCGTTCACGGTCGTTGTTCATAATGGACAATTGCACAATAAAGGACAATGCTACACAAGCCGTGAACAACTATAGAACTTTTTCTCAGTCGTTCTCCTCAAGGCTGTAGGTCGTGTCCATTTGGAGTTTCCAGATCTGAAATGTACCGAAATAATGTAAATTTTAACTTTTAGCAACAAAAAAGTTTTCAACTTTTGCCATAAAAGAAAAAAAATAAAAATTTCAACTTGCGTCGCGCGCGTTTTCTAGGAGATTATGAAACTGCGCGCGCTGGGGATTCCCCATTCATCGCGCAACGTCTTTGACACTTGATAAAACGATAGATAGCTCAATCATTTCTCATCATCGCGGGCGAACAGTGTGTTTGTTTTTATATTACGGGGAAAAAGCTTATAAATAAATTAGCAGTACCTAGTGATTCCGAATCTGATAAAACTCTTCCTCGAAAATAAGTTTCCATTTTGCTGTTTTCTACTGTTTTTTTAAGACTCATCTGCCACTTTTTGCCTGGGTAAGGTTGGCAACACTGCCCATCAGTACAAGCGCCCCTCTACTATTTTTTTTATCCATTACACATCCACCTCAGTTTCACATCTCTGGGCGGAGGTATGGGTGGAGCAGCAGGCGGCCTGTGCGACCGGCGCGCGTACGGCCGCTCCTTCAACACCCTGGCTATAGCACACGCCACCACCGAGGAGTCGGGCAGGGTTCCTGAGAGGATTGCTGCTCTTACGCTCGCTCATGAAATGGGTAACTTGTCTTTATTTACTTTATTGCTAGAATAAGGTAGGGTATAACAGCTTTTAGGGGTATGAGAAAGAATAGAAAGTTCCACATCCTCTTTTGTAAAGTAAGGGTCTGTTGACGGGTTTCAGTGTATACCGATGTTGATCGCTAGTCGCAACACTACTACCGCTCACTTATTTATAACACACATGTGCTTCTCATCGTTCATTAGTTAAATTATCTGGTCAGTGGAGTGTATGGTAGACGAGCGAACGATCTGCCTTTCTCTGCTTCGATGACGACTTCAGACGGGAACTGACGTACTAAATGGCCGACCTAGTTTGCTTAGGAGCCGCGAAATCGCGACTTTAGTTGGTCTGAACTGAGCACTCCTGGTCGCGATCTACTATGCGCAAGACTACTCCGGATGGCTAATTTTTCTTCACATTTTCGTCTAAGCAGCTCAGCTCAGCTTCTCGCTTCCAGGTCACAGTTTTGGCGCGCACCACGATGACAACTTCCCCAACCAGGAGTGTCATGGCTACCTGATGGGCTCGCAGTCCACCACCACGGTCAACGGCCTCAACTTTGAGTTCTCGGTGTGCAGCAAGCGATTGATCGCTGCCACGCTCAGTAGCATGAGCTACTGTTTGATGGATGAGGATAGACCTTATTGTGGGAATGGTAAGGACTATTATTTTCTATGACTTTTAGGTAGCTACGACAAAAGACAGAGAAAAGTAGGAGGATTTGTACATATGAGGAATAACAGAAGGAGAAGTCAGGAAAGGGAGTGAATGATACCGTTAAGATTAGCAGAAGAAAATGGAAGAACCTTCAGCGCTGATCCCAAGCAACATGGGATAAGGACTGGAAGATTATGATGATAGTTAGCTCAGACGGTAAAATGTTAAGCGTCTGTTACTGGCTTGTTCTGCCTGTTATTTTATGACCCATAACCGTTGTTTTAGAGAGACTGCTTTTAAACAGGGAGTACAATCAGTATCAGGTCAAAAACCTACTAAACTCCTCTATAGATATCGTTTAGCTTAAGAAATAGCATTTGATACCTTGAATAAAAAAAAAGGCTTTGTTAAGCTCTGTCAAAATATGTTTCCGTCTCATTGAAGCTTTTTCTAACTACGACTGAATATAGACTTGCACTTTTGACCACTCTATCACCTGATGGTAAGCGATGATGTGATCAACGATGGGGCACGCTTGCCTAGAAGTAACCCATTCACTCTTGACTTAAAGCTTACATTAATTTTCACATCGTTTATTTTCTTCATATTCTAGGAATAGTGGAAGAAGGTGAAGACTGTGACTGCGGCCTGCCGTCACGGTGCATCCACAAAGATCCCTGCTGCACTCCTCGAAGCGGCGGCGCCATGGTGGTCGAAGAAGGGTATTTGAATTTTGTTACCAGAGGGCCCATTCTACTCATTTTTAACCTTCTGGACGCCAGAACATAAACGCATCGATGTGTGTTCGCCGTTTTTTTGTCGGCTCTAGCCGACGGTAGCGTGTTGGGCACTTTTTCATTTGTCGGCTATAGTCGACCGTGGCGGTCAAAAGGTTCGGTAAAAACGTTCGCATTCGCATCTCAGTCGCAATCTGTCAAAAGAAACCCTAATTTTTCATACATTCTTGACAGATTGCGAATGAGTTGTTTTTGCTTGAAAATTTATAGAATTAGCACTCAGATAAGATTGTCTTTCCTTCAGTTGGCTGTAAGTTGATATGGCCTTTTTATTTTCGAATTTTGGAATCTAAAAGGGCCCTTCATTTTATCATCATAAGCGAAAATCGCCCTGCGCACTTGCCTAATCTTTTGTTGACAATGACCACCATGACCGACATTTTGTCAGAACGATTATTTATTTATTATGAGAATCACACCCATGTCCAGTAGAAGGTAGGTACCTACCTATCTACTACTTGTGAAAAACAACACGTTTTTGGACTGATGGAGCAGACCCAAAAATCACTGCCATATAGTCTTAATATGGATTTCAGCACGCTGCACAAGGATGGGTGTGCAGTAGCCCCTTCAGCGACGTGCCACCCGTCCCAGGGGCTGTGCTGCACGCCCAAGTGCCAGCTGGCAGACCTCATAAAGAGTGGTATTGTTAGTAGTATACTCTTCATATCAATCGTCCTTGTTATCTTCGTTAAATGTTACTTTTGACATCCATCTGTATTTTTGGTAGGTTTTATTACTTCCATTATGCTTCTTGGTTTTATAGTGGTAAATTTTAAATGCGTTTGAACTGTATTTTGGTTATTAGAAAGTTTTCATTGTTATTTATTGTAATAAAGTCATCCATTAAGTACCTAATTTATAGTTTTATTTGGCTTACGCAGTAGTAGATTTTGTTTAGATGTAGGTAGCCGTACCAGTTTAAATATATGCCCCTAATGGGGAAGGGATTATTTCATCAACTTTCTTTAGGGAAATCACACCCAAAGTTGTTATTTAAACATATCTCATGAACTGGGGCCGTACTATGAAGTCTTAAAACGATCGAGATTTCGCTCCAAGAGAGAGACGGAGATATACATAGCGTATAGCACTATCCCTTTTACATCGTCGGAATTGGATGGCATTAGCACGTCATAGTAGGGGCAGGAATCATCTACATGAGGCTTCCGGCGACTGGGACCGCAATTAACTAGGACCGCGGTCCCAGTCGCCGGATCCA
>NDFZ01003002.1:2325-15100 GCA_002192655.3 Mamestra configurata | reverse complement strand
GGCGGTACCTGCCTGGCTAGCGTCTACCTACCTTCCTGTGACCGTTCCAATGAACAAACGAGGTATGGCCATTATCAGGTCATGGTCTCGGTCGTGACTAAGCATTAGCGTTCTAAACATTAAATAACTAATGAAAATAAGACTAGACTATTTAATTCACTGACAGACAACACAAAGCCGAAACTATTGTGCAAATATTGTTTCACCTAGACCTAGGTGAAACTTGACAAGAATTTAACATAGGCATCAAAGCTGTGTACCTTGGTGATTATAAATACATCTGACAAGGTTAAAAGGACAGTATTGAAATTTTTGTAGGAATGAAAGATTGTATTTTTTGCCGAGGGTAAACAACATACCTTATAAACACACATAATTGGTACGAAGACATGTTTTTAAACACACAACCTCCATAAAATATTCCTTCGCTGATTTCAGAACGTCTGCTTGTTAGCACCAATAATATCGTGCAATCTAAAGTTCTTCGAAGTTATAGTAGTACAGAATGGAACCAGCGGAGTTCATATTCCCTGAAGAATCTTTTTAATATAAAATCTTCTGGGTTCTCGTAAGTGCGTATGTGCACGTCATAACTAGAAACGTTTCGTATTACAGCTCCACGTAACTATGTATACGAGTAGTTTT
This sequence comes from Mamestra configurata, assembly GCA_002192655.3. Lineage (NCBI taxonomy): Eukaryota > Metazoa > Arthropoda > Insecta > Lepidoptera > Noctuidae > Mamestra > Mamestra configurata. Next base: position 14,455 of record NDFZ01003002.1, on the reverse strand, counting down.
GTATAGCACAGATATTCACAATATTACGACTTTTTTATTAAAATTGGCGCTAACATTTAACACAAGTACGAGATGTGGTTCAAAAGTTCGATATTCGATACACAATCGATATAAAAAAAACAGGTATGGTTCTAATTCATATTTATTTTTCATGATACAATCCTACAAAGTCGATCCAAGCAGTCCATGGTTTTCAAAACGCTAACAACCCTCCAAAAAAAATCCTAAAAGCGTCTAAAAACAGTCACCCCCACACTATCTTCTTAAAGAATCTTGCTCCTGAGGAATTTCTAGAGCCGAGTAGAAGGTGAGAGCATGGCGGGAGCTATTTCTGAAGAATAGCTAATAAAGAAGAACAAAAGTCAGTGAGAAAGGTCCTGTTCAGTCTGGTGATCTTCAAATTTAAATGTGAAGTCGCCTAGATTTTTGTTCGACGCTGAACATTTCTGGCACCTTACGATTGAAAACTTTTTTCAAATGCAATTCGTTTGTAAAGATCTATTGAATACTACCATATGAGATCCCAGTAACCTCAGCTAAATGTCTGATGGTCACTTGTCGATCTGCCAACATAACATCTTGAATTACTTTGGCATTATCCTCGAAAAGGGACTTAGATAGGTGGCCTTCACAGTGTTCACCTTCCATGAAAGTTTTGATAGCTTTAACTGCATATACTAGGGTAGAAGGAACACGGATGGGTTTTAGTCAGTAAGAGTCTGACACGCCCTTCCGCTCCACCCAGAGCGGCAGAAGTGATTTGATGATTTCCCATCCTTAGAAAAAAAAAAAAGGGTACAACCATTGCATTTAGAAAAGCAAAACCCCTAGTGTATTCTAAGAGTCAATGTGAACATGTTCAGTACTTTTTTTTCAAATAGTACTCCTTAACGACTCTCATAAAATGTTTGTGCATTTTTAGTGAAATTAGAATAGACCAGAATACTCTTTATTATATACACCGTTACAGAATAGACACAAAAAACAACAATTACACATTCACATTCAAATTATCATTTCTCCCAGAAGTGATAAGCTACATCATTGATTTTTTATTATGAATTTGTAAATTCGAAAACACAGGCATCACCGATGTAGACAAATCAGCAAGGCTAAAATGGAATTGGGCGGGCCATATTTACAGGATGAACGAGGACAGATGGGCCAAGATTGTCACATTGTCAGGGAAGCTAATGCTCTCTGGGGCAAAGACCAGAACAAAATAAAAAAATAAAAAAAAAGATTAATCATTGTAACTATGTCTTTCACTGACTTTGAAAGTTCTTCAAAACGTACCTACTTTGGGGCAGAAAATAATTGAGAACAATGACAGAAAGTTTTGTATTTCATTCAAATATCTGACACGACTTGCTTAAAAATCATAATTTATTTAATCTCCAGTTCATTGTATTCAATATCTTCCAGTCTCTCGAGCCAGCTATATAGTTCACCACTATTGCCTAGTCCCTATCGCAAACACAACTATCTAGAACACTCCGTCACTATTGTCTGTGCTCCTATACCGTAACAATTTAATTGCATCCCTACGAAAACATCCAATTAGAATACGGTTCCTTGTAAAGTTACCTAGATTCAGTTAGACCTGCGCATAACATAAGACGATTCATTTTTGTAAACAATATATGGGACATATGAACCTCTGCCATAAATAACTGAGAATTCCATTAGATATGAGCTCAGATGTCGTCTCAAAAAAGGCAGTTAGAAGAAAAATACTGAGCGATCGCTCAATGGGGTTTTGGAAAAAAAACATGGCTTCGATTTATCATTTTTAAGATTTTTATATTTGAAAGGGATCCAACATTGTATTATACTATTAACTCACTGAGATCAGCCATCTTATCACCTGTGACCCTTTATTGATCGTTTTCATAACAGGCCAATGTTTACCTCAGAGCGTACCCTAGCTATTGAAGCCATAACTTGAATATACCGCCCAATTAACTTTGTCTACGGGCCTAAATAAATACGCTGACCATACGGAATAACTAAATAAAGGTTCACGAAGACAGGCACTACGCGAGAACGGTGTGACTACGCATTTTTGCTAAAAAAATAGAATGTGTAGAACAAGTTTTGAACAATTTCCATGAAAACGCGTTGTCTCATTATCCCGTCTCGCCTGGCTGTGTGGGGGCCATTAAAATTGAAAATGAACCTTTTTGGTTGTTGTAACGAACTGTCATGCTTTTTAGTTATTTATGAGGAGCTCGTGGCTAAAGAATAACAGCCGCATGGGTCGATCTTCAAAGTTAAGCAACACTTGCCAAGGTCGGTCTGTGGATGGGTGACCATCTTAACATACCGAGTTTCCTCCGTGCCTTGGAAAGCACGTTAATTAAGCCATTGGTCCCGGCTGTCATTTGTAGATCTTTGGCAGTCGTTACGGATGTCAGAAGTCAGTAAATCTGACTCCNATGAGGAGCTCGTGGCTAAATAAGAACAGCCGCATGGGTCGATCTTCAAAGTTAAGCAACACTTGCCAAGGTCGGTCTGTGGATGGGTGACCATCTTAACATACCGAGTTTCCTCCGTGCCTTGGAAAGCACGTTAATTAAGCCATTGGTCCCGGCTGTCATTTGTAGATCTTTGGCAGTCGTTACGGATGTCAGAAGTCAGTAAATCTGACTCCAGTCTTGCCAAGAACTACCGTGTTACCCAGTCAATGGGTTCTGGAGGTCTGGTAGGCAGCTGCTCCATGTAAAATACTGGTATTCAGTTGAATCCGGTTTGACTGGACGCCGACCCCAATATAGTTGAAAAAAGGCTAGACCGATGATGATGATTAACGTATTTAAAGTATTAAGGTATGAATTAATTTATTCAAGGTTGAATTTAGGACATTTGGTTTTTTTTCATGGTCAGCAAATGAATAATCAAATTTTAAATAAACTTTCTATTTAAAATTTGATTGTTCTTACATGCTGACGTTGAAAGGATTAGAAAATGGAGTTATTTAATAAAGAATAATAGATAAACAAAAAAGTGAAAATACACAACTCTTTAGAAAGCAAAGCTATAATGTTGCCATTTTTTACAAAGTTTTTTTTTAAAGGGTGAATTTTTAAAGTGTGCGTGGATGGCTAAATCCGAAACTATGAGGAATATCGAAAAACTCTGAAAGGAGTCTCGAGCCTGACCTTGATGAAAACTTCCAGATTTGACTTTCGGATGGTTTAAACATACACATCCAAAAGTGTCGCTAATAAATCAAATGGATCAAATTCTGGGAAATAATAACATAATTATGGCAAGCTAAAGGAAAGTGCTCATATTTAACAAAACGCGTATTGTTTAAATCAACTGGTTCAATTCCTGGCCAGGGAAACCAATTTTAAAAAAATCCAATAATACAGTTTTGGTTTTCGCCAAAATTGGACTCGAGACTCCTTTCGGTGTTATTCGATATTCCTCATAGTCTCGGATTTGGTCATCCAGGCATACTTTAAAAAATCACTCTGTGTAAGACTCACATAGCTAGTTAAAAACAAACTTAGGAAAGAGTAGTCGATCACTTACACACTTTTAAAACGCACATACGTAGGTCTTGAATGAGCCATAGATAGGTAGAACAAAAGGTTTACAACCTATTTGAGCCATTGAATATCGAGACATTGAATACCAGCAGACACGGTAGACAGTCTATTGTTGGGAGATGTTTTTAGCTCAACGAGTGGGTAATACGCTGATACCAAAGGAATAAGAAAACAAAGTTAAAAAGCACTTTGGTTTAGTGATCGCAAGTGCTACTGAGATGCTACTGGGGTATGTTGAAATTAAACGAGCTTTTTGAATAATCAAACTGTGTTTTATTTAATTAAATAGTAATAACAGCATTGAGCAAAAACGCGGGATCGAATAGACAGAGAGCAGAGAGAAGGGACAAGCGTCCTTTTCCTTACTATAGAGATGTGACTAAAAAGTGTTGCCAGGCGTAAAGCGCCATTTGCGTTTCTAATTCCATCAGAGTGTTATTGGGGTTTTCCAGTTGCAGTTCTCAGTAGCAACCTGAAAGCTGGATTTGTGCCCGTTGATTGGTTCCCCCCTATTGCTGGCGTTTGGATGTACTAAGATATCTTCACTTCTGTTTCAAACTTCGAGAAATACAGCCTCGATGTTGCCTATACTATGTCATAAAAGACTTGACTTTCCAAGTTAGAAGACAACCACATAAATCAGAAGAGTCCAATAACGATCACTCTATTTTCAATTTGAAGCTAAGTGTTGACTGGACGTCTCCTTTTTTGAATAAACGGACCAATCAAAATCTTCCAAATTGATGATCTCTTGAACTTTGAAGGATTAATTAGAAGGGTGAACTTTGATGATGGATTACAGATCAAAACAATATCCGGATATTGATAGTCACATCTCATTAAACTGGTAACTGGTGAGAAGAATGACTGTGAATAGAGACATTTCATGGCTTTATTATTAATCAATTTTACAATCAGCAGAAATGTCCTCATGCAGTGATGACCTGTGTCATAAATCAATTAGAGTTTGTTACAGAAAATGCAAAATTACATTATTTCTAAACCTACACTTTACTTTTGGATGGGAAATTATCAAACGACCATTCCGCTCTGGGCGGAGCGGGAGGTTTTTTCTACCAAAGGTTTGACAATGCGAAAACAACACTGCAACTTGTATTTTTTATTATTGTTAGGCTCTTGTTTAACCACAATCACGCCTGATGGAAAGCGATGCGGTTGGCGTGAAGCACACTTGCCTAGAAGTGACTTACTAACTCTTAACTTAAAGACCACCAGGTTGTAGCTATGAGGAACCGCAGACTACGGCAAAGAATTGCACTCTCACAATGAAAACAAAATAAACACAACTTCTCATTTCACAAAGATATTACTATATACGCAAAGCGCCTGTATCTACAATTAAACTGATTCATCGACTTGAAGCTTCATCCACTACTTTGAAAGATACGTGGGCTTCTAGACAAATAAAACAATCTCCTTCTCTCAATCCTGGAAAAGGCTACTACGGGTTTTGAAACGTACCAATAGCTACCCATACCTATCGGTAGATGTTACTATCTACGGATCGTAGGAAAACATCCCTTCTACAAATATTGGTCTCAATGCGGTGGTATTGTTGCAAAGGTAATTCGCTACAGGTGGTCTATTGACGTTCAATTCGTTAAGTAATAGTACTTGAATAGGTGGATACAAGGAAAATACAGTATATACAGGGATGTCTTGCAAATATAGAATTTTAAAGTACGAATTGAGTAAATTAAAATAAATATTGAACACACATTCTCTTGCAATTACTTAACAAGTATATAATATATCCAGGCACTTCTTTTATGTACCGTTGTCTGATACAATTTTGTTTAAAACAGTATTGAAATGTCAGAAGTAAATAAAAGTTATTAGATTTAGCTTTTCGACTACGTTGTTCTTGATAAGTAAGCACTCTACTTTCTCTTTTGTGTAAAACGTTCCAAACATAAATGTGAGTTCTTTCATGATACGAAAAAGAGGGACTTCTTCTTGAAAATATGAAATTATTATTTTAGTCTAGAAACTGTTACATACCATGGGTTACTAAAACACTGGTTCTCAAAATTTAACTAGGAAGTTTTTTTTATTTTTTTATTATCTTTTCCCCGCGACTTCGATCGCATTAATATCATTATAGATTTCGCCAAAAAATAAGCTTAAGCCGTCTTCAGGGTCCATATCTCCCTGTTTCAAAATATTTCTTCGGTTCATCGATTTAGGTGTGGTAACATACAAACAAACAAACACACTTTCGCATTTATAATATTATTAGCTATTGCCATCGACTCGGCCCTCTTTTAATTTGGAAATTATCTTAACTCCCGGGATAAGAAGTAGCCTATGTGTTATTCTAGCTTAAGTTCTTACAGATCCGTTCAGTCGTCCTGGCGTAATTGAGTAACTAACATACATCCATCCAAACTTTTGCATTTATAATATAGATCGATTAGTAAGAACTAGGACTTTGAGTGTAAAACACAGATTTATTAAAGAAAACACTCGTAATCTTTAATTAAATTTGTAGACAATCGTGAGTAAGATAACGAAGTCAATTGCTCTACAACAGGTTACCGCTTGTGGACCGTTCTTCACAAAGGCCTCGCGCAAATTGGAAACGAGTGTTGTTTCACTTTGACAGACAAACGATTTATGAAAATGATTTTGGAAATATTTCGTAAATTGGACGTTGCCAATGTTAACAATTAAATACTGTTCAACTTATCAAAACTTGGGTAAATCCGAATTAATATTATAAACGCGAAAGTGATTGTATTTGTTTGTTATTTTTTTAACGTCTTGACGGCTGAACGGATTTGTATGAAACTTGGCACACAGTTAGACCGTGCCCTCGGATAGAACAATTAATGCTTTATCCATGAAGTATGTTTTCTAGGTAGAGCCAGAAGCAGCTAGTTATAAATATTTTTTGACAAACCGTTTATAAAGTACGGCAAATATCCTTTTGATAGAACCTATTTTACACATAGGTACTAAAGCCTGCAAACAAACAATCATACTAAATAGAACACAAACCGTGTTTATGACTTAACTACTAATTACTTACTAAAATTGGAATACAACTAACACTAAAGAGGCCATAATTATCTTAGTCTAATAGAGCCATAACATTTAAGACCCCCATTAGTGTTGAAGTAGTACAGAAATAGAATTATAGTGTGTAGTTTCAGGATAATTAATACCTGACTAATAAGCTTACATCAGGCCTGTTCGGAAATAGCTTTTTTGCCATTAGCAGTTTATTAAGCGGTAAACTCCTACTGCTCAAGGACAGCCAGACTTACTAATCATGATTTAATAAACATATTTCATTGCACGTTAAAATATAAATGTTGATAGATTAATAGGGAGAAGACAGAAAATGAACGAAGTCAGTCAATCAAGAGTGAATAGGTTACTTCTAAGCAAGCTTACTCTTACTTACTTAATCCAGATAGTCGTCAAACGCAAACCTGTTAATAATAACAAAAACATTCGAAACACGACAACTCAACAAACCGACGATTATTACTTAAACGAGTCGTCAGCCATTGATCAGTAAATGAGAAACAGTACCACTTTACTAAATAGTTTCAACACAAAACAAAAGACTGTCACTTACCACAAAACAATGTGATGTGTTCTGAAACTTCACTGAGAGATTTCAGAAACACCGTATGGCATCACGTAAATGATTTTTTACTGAGCAGCCCGTCTATTCTGTTCGGAGTTTATTTCTTTTAAAATTACTCCATGAAAACTTCGGCGAAGTGAGCGTGAAGTCAACTGTCATTCTGCTTAAAACTATGGAGTGACAGCTCACTTCGAGCCTACTTTATCTGTCTTCACGGTGAGGTGTTTACAAAAGAACACTACTAATGCATTTAGTTTCAACTAACATTATTTCATGACAATGACCATAATATTACTATTCTGTTTTATACTCGTCCCAGTTTCAAAATTTCTAAGTTTTGGATATAAATGGGATTCTATTCATGAGTTAATCTCGTGTCAAGGCGAGATGAAGAATTTAAACCGTAAACAAACATGTGAGCGAAACTTTGAACAATGAGAAGATTTTGAAGGGTTCGTTCTTTCAGAAAGTTTAGTACAAAGATTTTAATTAAAATTAACGGTCAATATGATAAAACAAATATAATCTAAAATAGACGGGTGCTCGAATAAGCGATGCCGAAAAATAGATTTTGAAAAAGTAGGCGTTGCTAAAGAATAGACAAACTGAGTTCTATAAAGAAGGATAAAATAAACAAGAACAGACCACATACATTGACGAGAACCTATTAAAACTTAACACTATTTTGAACGAAACAATACATGAATAGTAAACAAACAAACACAAAGACAACAGACTCTCTTCAATCGTTAAGAAACTTGTCTGTCTGACAATCGAGCCGTGAATTCTTTGCAGAGACAGGCTCACAAAGGAAACACAGTTTGATCTGACTTTCAGGGTATTTTGTAGGAATATCATACATTTCCAAGAAATATAATGAACGTTGCAGTATGATGAGATGGATATCCAAAGAGGTTCATTTTGTTGAAGTTCATTTTCTACAAAATTAGGCCGAGCTATCCAACTATATGATTGATTTTAAGGACGGTCTTGAAATAAAGACTTTGTCGAAGTAAACTAATAATCTAGAACTTTCTTGCTCCTGAAAGTAAATAATCATAAGTACATCCTATTTATATACAATATTGTTAATGCGAATGCGAAAGTAACTCTGTTAGTCGTTTGTTACCTATTCATACCTAAATAGCTGCACGGTATTGAATATAACTCGGCACACTATTCCCAGGACAGAAAGTACTCTACGTCCTAATAAAGAATGCGTTATATTCCCTTGGGATTCTTTTCGACTTTCAAGAGGGCGAAGCCGCTGGCAGAAGAGGGAAAGTACCAATTACAAGGAAGCGATATATTACGATTTTTAAATCAAACACGACTGAACGGATTTGAAAGACATTTAGAATACGGGCAGACCATGAAATGAATAAGATAATTAAATAATCCCTTAATACATTCCCGTAGGATGAATTTTGTCTTTCACGCAGGCCAAACCGCTATCGAAAGCAAGTTTTGCAATAAATTCTGCGGACATTTCGAGGTCCTTCGGGCCTTTATAATAATATCCTATCTCTGTTCAGACAGACGTTATCGGCGTTTACAAACGGTTGCGGTCTTTGCCTTTGAGACGAACGGACACTACGATTATAATGATTTATTGGACCTCAGCCTTTAATCCTACGAATTATCTAAAGTTTTATAATAATTAATTTAAAATATATAATTTGTTAACTTTTGAAATTTCTGAACTTAAAGAGGAAAAACAGCACAAAAATCAAAATTAAGGTATCGTTTTATAACCTTAAAAAAAATTACTCTTTAAAAAATGTTTATTTATTATTTATTTATGTAGACACGAAGAAGATATAAAAGTACTGCTAATTTTAAAATAATTTTCTTCCGGCAGACCTGCGACAGAAAAAAGACCGAGAAGGAAACTTAAAATGGACTATACTAACTTAAAACAAGTAATTCCATCTCTTTTATAATTTAGTTCTAAACGCTCTTGCCAAAGTAACTTCTATAATCAAATGTGACTTGAATGTCGAATATGACTTTAACTTACAACCTCATACAATTTATCATTGGCTTTGTTCTTCAACCTGGCACCTTTGTACTAATTTTGAAGCACACCAGTTTACAATATAGTAAAACAAAAGACTGCCTAGCCTAGACAACAATTATAACAGATGCAAGTCGTCCTATGCTCCACAGAGAACGGAAATAAGTCGGTGGCCGCTGTTAGAAGTGACAGTCGTGTTGTCAACAATTTTCACTGAAGCCAAGCATGTCGATACGTATCACTGTTTACTTATAGTCCAAGTTATCACCTACAACGAGCTCACATGCAAGTTGCATTACAATGTGATACATCTCTCGATGGAGCCCCGCATTGCATACTGTGTATTTATTTTGGTACCCACAATTTTCGTTAAATCTGTGCAGCATAAACAATTGTTATTACTTTTTTCTTTAAGCTGGAAATGCGGCCATAGAACCCTACGGACTTATACTGTCTATTCTAACTGCATGTGACTGCCGAAACATGTGCTCAGTGCAACTTGCGCGGGGTATTGGAAGTAATCGCGTCCTTAGTCTCTGCTGGCACGAAAAATATTTATTAGTTGACAATAGCATCTTTGGAGAAGTAAACGAAAGAAAAATGGTCTGAAGAATAGGAACAGAGTATTATGCTATAAAAAAATAATGAGAGGGAACCCCAGTCGAAGGTGGTGCGACGATTTAAAAGACGCGGCAAGAGTAGATACCGTGGAGTTAGACTGTGCCACGACCGAGATCATTGGAAGAGTCTGGGGGAGGGCTATGCGAAAGCAAAACAATCAATTCTAAGTGCCGATGTCGTAAGCTATAAATGTTATAATTATTGTTAATGGCATCTCTACATCGTTGCTGACTCTGTGTGTTTTCTCCTAGCTACCTTATTCATAAAAGGTAAATTATTTTCCCTAAGCAGCTAACATTTCCTACCCTTTTCAAAAGACCGCACAATTGTTACTAACTCACAAACTCATTAGGCGCTGAAATTATCCGCGTTAACACGTTCAGCCAATTGCTCGCACGTCTAACTTGTGAAATGTTTTGCTTTTTCATAAAATGAATTTTCTTTTCCAGGTACGAGTATATTATCAGCTTGACTACGCTTATTACTGAGATACTTTCCAGCTTTTGCCAGTGATGGCTCCTCGTGATATTCGAAAATTTTCCCACGGTAACCTAATATCCGGATAAACAATTCTTATGGCCAATCTTTAATCTTTTGAAAATTAAACAAAATCTAATGATCCAAGTCATGGTTAATCTTTGTGCCAAGTTTTACCTGTTCAGCCGATAAGGCGTAATTTAATACTCAAACATCCAATAATCTTAACGTTTAAACGGACATTTCACATTATAATATTAGTAGAATGTGATAGTACTGCAAAGTTAAGGAAAAATTTTACTTCTATTGTAAGTGTTTTTAAAGTTTTTCTCCTCTCTTTGATAAGGGTTGGCGTGAGAAGGTAGTATTGTAGGCTTACAATGAAAACATTTTTTATAAGTACCCTATATTTCACGAGGAGCCGTCAACGGTAAAAAGCAGGCTAATAAGATTGGGATGGGCCCTGACAGGAAATCACAACGAAATATATCTACATTGATGTGAAAATTGCAGAACCTTTAAACACAGTGCAACAGAACAAAATGCAATCGTGACTCATTAATTCAAATTGATATTAATATATGTTAACCCTGGCTGCACACGTTGGTTCCGACGGTGGTACCAATGTCGGTCGGTTAATTTGGTGAGGCGTACACACGTTGGCTATTAAACTAGTTCTGTCCCGTCAGAGCCAATGTGAAGATGTCCGATACAGAAATCAAATTGCTCTAAGCGTTTGTTTGTTAAAATAAATAATATCGAAATATCGTTTGTCGACAATCCAATGACAAGCGACCCGCACCGGCGTCGCACGGATGCACTTAGTATTCACAAATTTTTCCCGTTTAATGCTCTTTATAAGTTTAGGAGAAATAAACGGATAAACGGACACCTGGAGGCAGACAACGACTATGTTTTATACTATTAAGTTATTGATTGTGATTGTTATTGGAGAAAACTGAAAAATTATAACGAAATACCAGGTTTTTTTATTCAATTTATTTCATGACATTTCTGTGCAATTATCCTAAAATATGTTTTCTCAGATAACAGTGAATTTGTATCCGCACTTTTATTTTGAGTCATTCTATAAAGTCCAAGCTAAATTGAACACATGAAAAGTTTTCTGCGAAATCTGAATAGGATATTCAATAATGTATCGTTATGTCTTTGTCAATAGGTATCCATCAATCAGACTTATTCATGTTGCCTCCAGAGGCACGATGTGTACCTAAAGCTCTATTAGAAAATAATAAAAATACGAAAGCGATGAATATTTCGAAAGCAGAAAAATTCAAACCCTTGGGAATGTGGTTACTAGCGTCTGTGGATATATCTGTATATCTTAGAGTTTTGCTGATGCGTCTTCTAACTTTAGGGACTAAATTTTAGTCATGTTAGGTCCGTACATAAACTCACGTCTTTTACCCATAGTGGTAAGCAAAAACAACAGTTATCACCTGCTGTGATACTAACACACTACTTTTGCTTCATTTACGTTCATACATCTGGTCATTTACGCACATCTGTTGCGAATACTACGCACCTGGCCTTTTTGAAGAACATTATCAATATAAGATGTGTGGTATGTAGGGCGTCCGTTCCGTTGTTCTAGATGTAAAACTATAATTCATTCAAGCAGCACGGAGCTTTACATAGAGGACGGAATGGAAGAAGAAAACGTGGTGCGATGACCTTAAGTAACATAGAACAAGGCTACCTTACCTATCTAACTATCCCCGGAACACAGCAAAGCTACTTGAACCAAAAAAAAAACCGGCCAATTGTCACTCTCTGAAAATTTCAAGTGCCTACCTATTATGGTTTATGAAATACATC
>NDFZ01003001.1:0-22624 GCA_002192655.3 Mamestra configurata | reverse complement strand
CAAGTTCTGGTAAATACTATCGAAAAGATCCACTATTTAGTAATTAATTAAAATTAAAATACATAGAGTGATTGTTGACGTTTGCCGGTGTTCTTGTGTGTTCTTTTGATCGTAGTCATTTGGAGTATGCCTCTGGAACCCCAATTACAATGTCTATATAAATCGTATTGAGAGTATACAGAAAAGGTTTTTAAAGGCACATTCAATATGGGTCTAAAACGTTTTTAACGAATTATACCTACCGTTGCAAAAACTTCATATTTTACGAAATGCGAAAAATATCAGACCTTGTGTTTCTTTCCAAAATTGCCAATGGAACAACTGGTGTTACCGAGTTGTAACACAAAATCGGGCTGCGAGTGCCGTCTGCGTTTTTACGTAGGCCTCATTTATTGTACACCCCAGTGGTACCCACTACGTACAGACGGAACTCGTAGATGGAAAGAGCGAGTTGTATGTACAATGCAACCTGCCGGGAAGGTGATATCGACAGTTTCAATACTAGCGTGGCTAATTTGAAGAAAATTTTAAGTAGTAGCTTCTTCGAGCGTAAATTTTGTGTTATATGTATAGTTTTCTTTTTTTTTTTTTTGTCACTTCTCTGTTTCAAGTGATACATGTGGAAACTTGTAATTGGACATATTTTGTTCAAACTTTTAGTACTGTATTTGTTTAACTGTAAGTTTTCCTAAAATAAATAAAATAAAATTATAAAATCTCCCAATTGTACTATTAGGTATTTACAGTCTTATAATTAGTTTGGGCCGTCATATTTATTATAGAGAAGGTCCATGACGTAGACTATGCCATCTAGTGTTGCAAATCTGAAACATTTACGTGAAAAATAATTTGAAACTTCTGTCGAAGATGTCACGTGATCACGAACTGAGCTGTCATTCCATCTTGATTATATGGATTGACAGCTCACCTCGTGATCACTTCACCCAAGCCTTCACTTCGACTTGTTTATCTGCGAAAAGTATCAGTTATAAGGTCTCACCTCGACATCACCGGCGAGGATGGTGAAGCAGTCCTTGAGCACGGCGGCCAGCAGCGGCGGCAGGCGCGGCAGCGGCACCAGGCCCAGCACGTGGCGCTGCTCGTGGCGCGCCAGGCGACACACGGCCGCCGCCACGTTGCCGGCTATCTCTGCCTCCCACTCGTCCAGGGCCTCGCTGCTCTCTTCTGTGTCTGGAGGGAACGTCACGCTCAAATAGGGTATTTTCAAGAAAAAATCTTATTAGTCCGTCACATAGATTTCCAAAAAAATATTGGACACGTATATTTTGCCATTTCAATCAAAATTTAAAGATCAAGCTCATCAAAAGGTGACGTCACGTTTTAGTAAAAAGTGTTCTTAAATGTGACGTCACGCGAGTTTTGAACGCACTGTTTCGCCTTCATTTTTTGTTTAAGTGAAAAAAGAAAAAATACGTGGCAAATATTTTTTGGAAAGCTTTTTTCATGTAAACAAAACACAAAGACGATACAGTGACGTCACCAGCTCTTCTCCTGAACTTTAAATGCGCTTTATTTTTATTATTTTTATTGATTTGAAATGGCAGAAAATTCGTGTCCAATATTTTTTGAATAACTAACGGACGGACTAAATAGAATTATTATTTTTCGATTTAGGAAAATACCCTATCGTGGACCCGCAGCTTTGACTCTGCAGCGAGCTTATGATTAAAAGCCACCCGTATAACGTTGCGACATCGCATCGCAAAAAATCTCACTTTCTGAAAGTACTCAGATTTACTGCGTTGGGATGTCACAACGCCTTTCTCTTCAGTTTCGAGACTAGTCCGGGAAACAGAGATAGGCATTATTCGAATATTTTTTTAATCAACTAATTATTCGAATAAAAATTATTCGTGAATAATTTATTCATGATTAATTTAATCAATAAAATATTCGAATGACGATTGATTTAATCGTCAGTTTAGTCGAACAATTTCACGAATCAATCTCGAATAAAAGTTGGAACACACTCATACCAACAATACAAGATGTCCTGTGTTCACTTGTAGAACCGTTCTAGCATTTAACTTGTTATTGTTGCTTAGCGCGGTAGGTTTCGGGTTTAGGATGGTGGTCCAGGTAGAAAATTAGAAAGAGAACTTTTTGGAGTTTACTCCTTAAGAAACGATTTTTATATTTAGCCCACGATATGAAATAATTATGAGGAGTAAAATCGAGCGTTAACTAAAAGTGAGGCGTTACGTTCCTTTGCGCACCTTTCACTTCGAGATTATTTATGTGTGAGTGTATACTCAGCTAATTATTCGATATTGGAGGTTGGGTTTCTGTAGTCAGTCAAGTCAAAAAGTCAAAGTCAAAAAATCATAGTCAAAGTAAGAGTCTGTCAAAAAGTGAAAGTCAAAGTAAAAACGTCAAACAGTCAAATATGTTTTTAACCGACTTCAAAAAAAGGAGGAGGCCATGTTTGCTCAGCGATATTTTCGTCAATTGTCAACCGATTTCAATGATTATTTTTTGGAGTTTACTCCTTAAGAAACGATTTTCATTTTTAGCCTACGGTATGAAAATTGTATGAGGAGTAAAATCGAGTGTTAAATAAAAGTGAGGCGTTACGTTCCTCTGCGCAACGTGCTTTGCGCACCTTTCACTTCGAGATTATGTTTGTAGGTATATACAAAGTATACTCAGCTTATTTAAGATGCTTTCATGTACCCTCTTTTTACATAATGTACACTATAATAGTTCTTAAGAAGTAAACTCCAGTCGTGCGTCGGAGCTGACACACACACTTTTTTTTTATATTAATTATTTTACCACCAATTAATATTCGTTTTTGCGGAATTTGTTCGAAAGAGTCCGCGGCCCTGTAACGCAAAGGGCATAGGAGGAACACGGATAGGTCAGTAAGAATCTGACACTCCCTTCTGCTCCGCCCAGACCGAAAGGAATCATTTGATGATTTCGCATCCATAAAAAGGGGTAATCCATATCCACTATCAGGTCAAAAAGTATTGAGCCCTGATTTTGAACATGTATTAAAACTGAAAAAAAAACTAGTGCAAGTGATCAAGGTTTCATTTGTACATGAAACGAAAAATAAATGGTGGAAGAAAAAAAAACATGTTTTTTTCGCCTTTTATGACGATTTAAAACATTTTTTATTGAGAGTGACCAATTGAGAGCATCTATATTATTCGAGAAAATTGATCGAATTGTTTATTCGTACAACAATTTAATCGCAGTATATTTATTCGACGATTAATTTAAAATCATGAATAAATTAAATAAATTATTCGACTTTTTAGTCGTCATTCGTGATTAACTAGTTTATTCTTATTCGTTATTCGATTACATTTTGCCCATCTCTGCCGGGAAACTGCTGTACCTCAAACCGTAAAACAATATAGTTATCGTTTGTGTACACTAAAGTGAACTGTCTCTATCTACCTATTATGATGATGTGTGTCACGAAATTACAACATACCCATGTGAAAATATCGAGAGTGCCTCCGCTGCTGATTTTATATCCTTTATCAAGAATCAACTGACATAATTATCTGCGAGTACACTAGCTCCACCAAACACACAACCAGCGAAGTAGCAAACCCAAACCAAACACATACGAATGAATACAAGGATCAGTTACCGCTGGTTCTCAATTCCGTTTTCCTTGGGTGCCGCGGGCAGAGGAGGCACTCCCTAAAATGTTTGAAACACTGTCCATAGTGCAACTCCGATCGCATTGCTACACAGAAAGAAAAAATCAAGAAGAGTCGGAGTTAGAAAACGACTAAAATACGTGTTTTATATAGGTACCTATTTTTTGCCCCACATTGAGTGTTTTTTGGTTAATATTGCTACCAACAAAATTACCAGGTGTCGATACAAAAACCAGCTTCCATTCGGAAATTCGGAACACACCCATTGGAGAACAGTAAAGTAAGTAATATCTAATTTTACAAAATAAACAGCCTGTAGTCAGAAATGTATTGTGTTGTATGTATTGTTGTGTATTTGTGTGTTGTGTATTTGTTGTTGTTAAGTGTTGTGTTGCATTGTTCAGCCGGTTAGAATCTAAGATTAGGTCCATTTTAGTTTTCTTTCNAGAACAGTAAAGTAAGTAATATCTAATTTTACAAAATAAACAGCCTGTAGTCAGAAATGTATTGTGTTGTATGTATTGTTGTGTATTTGTGTGTTGTGTATTTGTTGTTGTTAAGTGTTGTGTTGCATTGTTCAGCCGGTTAGAATCTAAGATTAGGTCCATTTTAGTTTTCTTTCTACATGTCACCGGAAAATTGCAGACTCCGTAAGATTGTAATAAATCTTTATTAGATTATAATTTCTCGATGTATTATGAAATAATCGTTTTATATACAATACATCCGATTCAAATTCAATACTTTCCAATATATATGTGTCTTAGGTATTTAGAAAACAGATTTTACAATTTCACGCGACATTTTACAATCTTACGGCGTTTGCCATTTTCCGGTGACATATATAATTGATAATTCGTACTCACAAGCTTCAGATATAGACTTCCTGGGTCCTATAGCGAAGCCGGTGGACTGTTCCAACGTCTGGGAAGCTTTCATCATTATCTTGTTCGCGCGTTTCTCGATACTAAGCCAAAAACATACATTTCATTATAAACTCTCCTCTATGCACCTCAACCCACTTATTACCGACTGCCTCAAAAGAAGGGTAATATTTTTGAGTTTTATTTTAAGCACAGTAATTTATAGGAGATTTTTTTTTTAAAGATGGGTTCAGTAAATCGGAGGAATTTTATTTATGTTAGAACTTACACTTTCTGCAGCTTGCTAGTCCTTCTCTGTGTACTATCTGATCGATGCAATAGATTCTTCGCTCTCTGTAACAAAAATTTTTTTGAAGTAGAATTGTATTTGAAGGTTTTTATTTAAATTACTCCTGTTAGATAACGGGCTGGAAAATGGACGGGCATAGACTGCCTTTATGTAAATTTTAATGCTCAAAAACTGGTGAATTTTGTCTATTTTGATTCAATCATTATCATTTCTGAAATTGTGTTTTGCACGCCATGACGTTTTACCTGTTGGCTATAAAACCTTACCATCAGCGGCGACGCAGCCATAGACCGCGACCTCAGGTAATCCTTGAAGGCCACGAGCGAGCTCTTAGCAGCGGGAGCACGTATGGCCAGCAGCTGGTTGGCGGGCGGTACTCCTGCTGCAGATAGCCAGGCTGCTGCCGCGCGCATGCTCTCTAGAGCCGTCGCTGACGTACTGCCACTGCCACTGACGGAGACACTGTCCACGCTGGAGTCTGGGGAGAAAAATATTTTTTTTTAAGCAATAAAATCAAAATCAAAAGTTGTTTATTCAACCAGCACTTTTTGAACATCCAAGTTCTACATAAAGACAGTCCCCTAAAACGCCCGCCCGTCACGCAAGCTCCACCCATTATCCTATACCTCTAGGCATAGGATACTAGGTTAAGCTGAATGCTCAACAAGCTGCTGTTGTTGCGGGGACCATCGCCAAATGTTTGTTCAGTGAGCAGTGTCACTGAACAAACATTTCGACACGATAGGTATAACGGACAGTTCTCTGTGCAGAGCATGCATGGAGGAGGAGGAGTCGGTATCACACGTGCTCCTTGAGAGCACAGGCGTCGCCGAAATACGGAAGCAAACGATAGGGACACCGAATTCGCTTAAAGATATCTTGAACACACTGAGAGAACTGATCTGCTTCTGGAGGGACGTTGGCTGGTAGGAATGACGGCCGCCATGGCTCACGCACATTAGTTCAACATCAGGACTAAGTGCGGAAATCATAATAGGATAGAATAAAAGCTTTTGTGATCTCTTGTTAAGAGTAAAAATATAGCTTGGCTATATGTATATTGCTGTGCAACTTGTGTGGCAGAATGTAAAGTAAAGGAGAACACTCCAGTTTGGATCATGTACAATTATGACAACATGATTCGAGTTCACTGGGTCGAATATTGTAAAACTATGAGTCCTTGTCTGATTCTACGAAACTTCACTGATATNTGTAATCAGCGACTACCGGGCAGCTTAGTAGCAGGTGTGCTGCTGTCTCGTCCTCCTCCATGCAGGCTCTGCAAAGTGGGCTGTCGGTGACTCCTATGACATAGAGGTGTTTATTAAAAGACCCATGGCCAGTTGTGACGGCTGTGACTGTACGCAACTGCTGTTTAGTAAGTCTTAGGGCTTTTTTCGTGAAACGGCCATCAATAGAGGGAAGTGCCTCTTTGGCCTGCCTGCACTCAGTATGGTCAATCCATAGCTTGTGATGTTTATCATTAGTACGTTTTCTTACCAGATTGCGTAGGTGACCGAAGGGGAGTGGTACAATAGGTTCAGGTCCTATCGTCATCATACTCGACCCCCTTCTGGCGAGTTCGTCCGCTGCATCGTTGCCTCGGGATTCGCTGTGTCCTTTGATCCATTGTATGGTTACCTTGTTGTATCTACCAACCTGGTTGAGACGTTGGTGACACTCGAGAATCAGACCAGAGTTAACTGTGTGACTGTTCAGAGCTTGCAGGACGGCCATGCTGTCCGAGAGTATGCGTATTGAGTGGTCCCTAACTTCCCTGTTTATGATGGCTGAAGTCGCCAGGGAAATGCCCATGCACTCAGCTTGGAATACTGTGTTGTGGACCCCCAATGGTGTGGCTATATGAATGTTGAGATCCTCTGAGAAGATTCCGTTTTCGGGACTTATAAAAAGAACTGTACTTGCCTTCTTCCAAAGCGATCATGTCCATGAGCGTAGTGGGTGACAAAGGCCTTGTGTTACGACTCAACAGCTCCTCAAACGCATTCTCTAGTTTAGACACGCCAGTATTGTACAGCTGATTCTGTTGAAAATAATTATAATAGTTGACACAGTTTCCATAGTCCTTGCCTCATGTGAGACTTATATTACAGTTTTAAGGTTCACACCGTACGTAACTTTATTATATGAAAAATTTGATTTTCAAATTATTATTATTATTTATTTATTAGTTTCACATATTGCTTAGTTAATTTTTTTTAACTAAAAAAAAATTATAATAATAATTTATTAACTAAGTCCCACAAAACCGTAGTAATAGTTTGACTGTGGAGTCGGTGGTGTCTGAATTGTACTTACAATGTTTTCCAGTTCTACACTCTGTGGATTGTTCTTGTTGAAATATCCTTGTGCATCTGCTAATTTGTCTAGTGCCTGGAAAGGAGGTTTGATTTAAAATCATCTTACTACTTGACCATAGAGTTTTATTTACGCTACAACCAAGTTTTTATGACTTTTAGGCCGGGGATGTTATGGTTTGAGCCTTGCAATCATTCTTAACTCAGATTTTTTTTCTTGAAATCGTGTATTAGTTAACTTAGTTCTCTTAATAATAACAAAGAGTTTGTAACAAGTTTTTAAACTTACACCGTTTTCCGTAGAGGATGGCAGAAACTACAGAACATTCTGTCATTGATAACTTACTTCAAGATATACATTGAGTGACTCGGTAGTGCTGGTGTGAGGTCCTGCTTGTATCAGGTCCGCAAGTTCTCTGCTCACCATGTAGTAGTTGATCACATGGTCCAGAGAGCGGACTGTACGCTCCATGTCTGGAAATACACAACTTTATTTATTACTAGCACTTTGCCAACCACCTCTGCCTGACAGGAATTGCCAAAAAATCTGAAATAAATTACTTATCTTTATCACAAAGAGAATTTCTATGCAAGGTTACAACTTTCTAGGCCCAAGGGTTTGGGCTATTTAACAAGTCAACATTATCCAGTTCTATGAAGTTTATGCTGTATACACTCATACAATTAGGAATACACTTACAAAGGATTATAAAATCTTCTTAGTTGATTTACTGAAGCACCAGAATACAACATTAACCACAACTTACTCTGATGGATATGTTGTAGTCTAGCAGTGTCTCCATAGAGAGGCAGCACAGCCGTCTCCAGCTGCTGCAGCCTCTGTTCACATGCGCCGAGCACGTTGCACACGTCACTGGCCAGGGTGGACCCACGCTTGGCTGCAGCCTTCAGCTCTTGGATGTTCGTCATCTCCTGGAATGTGAATGGTTGATGTTCTATAGGATTGTGGAGTTGCTGGAGACTATCATGAGAGTTATTTGGCGTCTGCAGTCCCATTATTGTTTCTAATAAGATAACGGTGAAAGCACAACAAACAAAAATATATGTTTCAATATGTTGACACGCCCCCAAAAATGATGATGTTTTTTGTCATCAAGTCACAAAATCGGTAGCATATGTTGTGTTTTGTCTTGGCTGGATATTTATTATGATTTTGATGTCCCTCAAATTAGAATTAGAAAGCAAAATACATGGAAATTCGGGCGTAAACATACCTTTCGTAACTTCATTTCTATTTCAAATTTCTTCTCTACTGCATACATCTTGGATTATTTTAATAGTTATTAAGCAATCCTTAATCTTCTCCTGAACCTTAAATTATAATTATTAATCAGTTTCATAGCCCGTACAAGACGTATTACAAATTGTTATCAACAATCACGAAAATACTTTAGACGACAAAAAAATTTTGAATGACATAACATTGTCGTTGTCAATGTCAAGTCATGCTTTTATGGGATTTCGTGACCTAGCTACTAAGGCCTTTAAAGAAAGTCTTTGATTATTTTAATAACTTTGGTTCGCATTATAATGTAGATTTAACACATTCTTATGTTTTTTGGAGTATTTGGAATCAAATATATTTAGTTACAATACTACAATTAAATTTTCAGCTGCACTTTACCTGCTTTATTTCACACCACAACCACAATATCCACTAGAAACCAATTTGCGAGAGTCATAATCTAAAAATTGAAAAGTTACACAACAATCAACAAAAAAATACCTATATTTTCTACATAACTTTCAAAATGTCTCTGTCATTTATGACCTAGACTAGAGTCAAGAGCGAACCTACTTTAATTAAAAAAAAAAACAAAATTAAAAAAGAAATCCTACCGAATGTACCCTGTTATGAACAGACCAAAGTAACAACTAAATACCTACAAATAAACAACTGGACCTATTGGTTCAGCCGTTTGTACAAACAAACACGTATAAAAACAAAAATCATTGGGCATTGCCAAAAACACTTTTGATCATAGAAAAATCCAACCCTCTGGTCACGTGAACAGTCGGCAAGTTGTTTGCTGATGAGACGCTGCGGATGCTGATGTTTCAACTGATTTTGTGTCGTTTTTTGGAGCTCAAATTAAGGTTATTTGCGCATTAGGTTTACACATGTTGCATACCATACCAAAGGCTTACCCATCTTCCAAGGCAATATAGTCATGCCATCTGGCCCTCTTACTATTATTCAATTCAAATGAGTCGCGTTAATTGCTACATTTTGTTACTTACTTCTTCTTTACTACTACTTCCAACACTGCTTGTGATGATGATTGCGACTTGGTACGCGTATATCCCGTTTTTTTCCATTCCCCTAGGAATTTCTGGAAATTTTAATACTCTCTTAGTGCTCCCCTACACTCCCCAAGGAACTTACATGCCAAAATTAAGCTTCCGACGATCAGTAGTTTCAACTGTGCGTTTTCTGTCAGTTACTCAGCCACTCAATCAGTAACGGAAGAGTTTTATATAAATTGATTGATTGATTTAAATGCAATTCAGGTACGTTATAGGCTGGTTATCAGCCAACCCCAGGGAGACACACGTGAGGTGCTAGTCTAGCGACTTACGTGTGTTGCTGTGAAACAATGTTCTAGCTGCTAGATACAGCTACATCGACGCGGATCAGTCCGTACGCGACCCGCTCCGGGTCGAGCCCATAGTGTTGGCGGTAATATTAATTTGGCTAAGCAGGAGATGTCATACACAATTTCATGCCTCAAGGGGATCGAATGACAGGGGTCATGTCAACCTGTCTTCCCAATCATTCCAACTGTTGAGAGACCTATCTTGTCTACATGAGCCCTCCCATCGTTTATAAATCGGCTTTTTGCTTTCTTTTTTCAGCTTTTATATAAATTCATTTAAGGCAAATTTAACCCATTTTTCCCAGGGATTCCATAAGTCTTGATGTTTTGTATTCTCATAATAAATAAGATTTTTATAAAATAAGTTTTTAGAAAGTGGAGTTGACAAAATATCCGAACGCGCAATGTGTGGTGACGTGCCGTGAATCTCGAAACGTGGCTGACGTTTGCGTTGTTTTGTCAGTTCTCTGTCCGTGATTTCCAATATCGGTGGCCGCAAATACTACGCTAAAATTGCGCTGTGCCTTGTATTACTTAAAAACCATTAATTTAATTATTACAAGTAAGTAATTGTGCCTGATTTACCGTTCTGCTGTTCGTTTCCTATTGAAAAAGCGAATTATATCCATCGAAAATGTCTGGTTAGAACTAACTGTTCCGTGTCCTATTTCTAGAATAATGGATCAAATCGCTAAGTTCGTCGAGCCTGGCAAGCAGTTCGCCAAGGACTCCATCAGACTGGTCAGGAGATGCACAAAGCCAGACAGGAAAGGTATGTTATCATTGCCATGATTACTTTTTATTATGTGTACAGTTACGATGTTGGCAGTGTTCCACCGCTGTCCCGTGGTTTCTAGACGGGTTATACTATATTTAATGTCTCTAAAATGACAGAAAGTTTAATTTGTTTGGATCTACTTTCACTGTCTATCATCAATCAGTTACCTCAAGTGTAGCTTCCTCTGGACATATGTTTCAAGTTTGGCTGTAAGTCTAAGAAACATTTGAAAGGAAAGCAATTCAGGATCAGTATTTATTGCATTCTGAATGGAAACCTTCTGTTTGCAATTGAAATCTGTAAGAACCTAGTAGGTTTCAAGATAAAAAATTTAAATGTTGACACCTCATCATATTATAGATGATGACATTAAGGTTGATCAACCATCATAAGAACAGCCTTTTCTCTGCTGTTGTGTTTTAAAATGTGACTAGACCCAATCCAAACTCCAAGTTATACTATGTTTTCAGACGTCTTTAGTTGTTTTAAGTTTGCTCTTCCATAACATGTTTAAAAGTTTATTCAAAATAGGACTTCACTGTAGTCTAGCTAGGTCATTCCTTGCCAGAGAGAGGCCTTTCACAAACCATTCCACAACCTTGTCTGATTAAATGCCTGACATACTGAGACTGTCTGTAAAGTTATTGTTAGTCCATTTAACAGGTTAATTAACGAAATATGTAGTTCCAGTCAGCCAAAAAAATCAAGTGACACTTAATTTTCCTAAATCCTTATTATTGAGCAAAATACATATCTATACTTAATATCATAAAGCTGAAGAGTTTGTTTGAACATGCTAATCTCTGGAAGTACCAGTTGGATTTGGAAAATTATTTTCAGGAAGGTTAAAAAACTGTGACTAACTTTGCCAGTGGCTTCGCTAACATTATCTTGATAGATCATACTCCTGGGATAATACATACCCTATGTCCTTTCCCAATGTCTAATAAATCTCTAAAACAGAGAGCTACTTTTATATTAATTTTGGAAGAAAAAGGTAGATTATCCAATTATTGTCAGAAATAATTGGATAATCTACCTTTTTCTTCCAAAATTTTAGGTAAGTTTATGTAAAAAGTAATGTAAGAATAGCAATGTTGTTGAACCTTTAGTGCACAATCTGTTTGATATCACACAGTCCTGGTCCATTGCAATCTCTATACTATTGCCTTGACTGTTCTGAGTCTGATTGTCATATCATAAGGTATTGTGCATTCTGTTCTATAGTAGGCGCCAGATACATGTGGAATAAAGTATATTGACCTTTCCCTAATAACTGTTCATAGGTACCTGAACAATTAAATATGAATCGTTTTTCATTATTAGACAATGTTAAGGATCACGAGAGATGATGATTCGGGACAGCTTTGTGTCATTAATTCCGTTTTTCAAATTAAAAATGTCAATAATTGTAGGTGGGTCAATGACCGTTATTCCACGATTATCTGGCGCCTACTATAGGTTTCATGTTATTGATTAAAAAGTTTAAAGACAGAATGGAAGAAAAATAACGTGTTGCGCCGACCATAAGTAACACGGGGTAAGGGCAGGAAGTTGATGAAGAAACATTATCAAAATTTTAGAATAATTAGGAGTTTTGGAAAGTTCAAAAACATTATCATAACTACAATATTAAGGAATTTTGGAAAGTTCGAAAACAATAAAACTGTTCAGTATCAAGCTTTCTGTCGGTCTAGTAAATTAAGATTTCAAGGTGTTTGGTCTTTCTGATAAATACGTCTGACCTCTGGGTGTACAAGACCTAAATCTAAGTTTATGTCTCATTCTGATGAGACGGAAACTTAATACCTACACTCGTGGGATTGATCCTAAAAGCTCTTCTTCGCCCTTTACTTTTGTAATGTCATATTAACCCAGACTTATCTTTTGTTTCCAGAATTCCAAAAGATCGCGATCGCCACAGCTATTGGATTCTGCATCATGGGTTTCATCGGCTTCTTCGTCAAACTTATACACATTCCAATCAACAACATCATTGTCGGATCATAGACTAAATAGCATAGTTTTAGCCTTAATTCTACATGTAAGACCCTCAACAACTCTTATAAGTTAACTGTCAATTTCATTTATAAATGTTTCTTAAAAAATAAATTATTCAATCCATAGTTCTTTATTTTTCTCACTGGCAACTTAATACTTTAATTTATACTCATGCACCATGTGCATGAGTAAGTGAATGGTTTATAACTGAATTTTATGGAATGTATCTTTTCGATTTGTTTATGTGTAATATATTACAATAAATTACATATTTATTAAATATATTAGATCTATACTTCACTGGATTTTTCTATTACTTTAAGTTTATTTTCTTTTGAATTAGTGTAAAAATCTTTAGGAGGACTCTAGCGAAGAATTCCATGGCTGTCTGTTGTTTTCGCCTATCCTCCATATTAAAAAGTGTGAGTTGTAAATATATTAAAATTATGTAACACTCTCATCCGGAGATTGATTAAGTCTTCAGGTATGATGCTACCTGGTTATCTTCTATCAATTGCATCTTAGTCCATGGTTGGGAGGTATTTAGGCAAACACAGAAAAACAAATTAACAATTTAATTGAATCACAATATTTGTCATTATATAAGTCTAAGAAAATGTCATTTTCACACAAAACAAATTAGATCAAATCTAAAAGTTATCTTATTAAATTACTAAAACAACTATTCTTTGAACATCATATGATTTTGAAGATTTGAAAAACAATAACGTAAAACTATAACATAGGTAGTCTTAATTTTACTAAATATCTAATTTGCATTTTGCGCCTTTTTACCCAAATGCCCCAGAAGAGGAGTAATGTTTTTGAGTGGGTAACCATACTAACTAAAAATATTTTAGAAAGTATTTTGTCCTAACTTACATTCTACTTTTGGCAACGATACTGTCAAAATTTGATAGAAAACTTTTAAAATTATTATTTTTCTAATGCAAGTATCAATCGCTAGCCTTTTCAAGCACGTGTATGTAAAAGCTGGGCACTGGAACTTCGTTCAACGGCTTGAAGTCTGCGTAAATAGAGTGCTTGGCCTTGTTGTCGAACGCCTCGTCCAACATCTGAGTGAACTTCTCCAGTTTGTGAGGGAAGTAGCACAGGCGGAATTCGCTAGAATCAGAGAGAAAAGCAATTGGGTGAAGTACCTATACTAAAGAGATGGCGCAGTATCGGTTTCGATTCCGGCTTGATAACAGATTGGTTAAATACCTCTTCCAATTAATATTACTTTGTAGTTTTGGGATTAGCTGTAAATTGCGTGTTACGCTCGCCGTAATCATCAATCAATATCCATACTATAAAGCTGAAGAGTTTTTGCTTGTTTGTTTGAACGCGCTAATCTCTGGAACTACCGTCGTAGTAGGATTTGGAAAATTCTTTTTTTATACGATAGCTACATTCATGAGGAAGGCTATAGGCTGTACGGGAACGAGAAAAAACGGGATGTGCACGTACGAAGTCGCGGGCAAAAGTTAGTATACCTAATATTGTGAATAAGGATTTCAAATCTCGATACCGATTCGGACGAGCGGTGAGGTCGGGAACTGTGGAGCGAAATGGGAACTTCATAGAAGTAATTAAGTTTGAATCGACCTATGATTAGGTCTGTGCTACTCTGTCTAGGTAAAAATTAAATACTGATTGTTAATATTAGGATTCACTAGGTTTAGCATGGACATAACATAACAGTCCAATAATAGAACCTTTTACGACAGCAAGGTACCTATGATCTCTACAACGAAACTTAGTTTTGTTTTACTTAATAACAGACAGATGGCGCTGTGGGCACGGTCCTAGGTTTTGAATGACTGGCTTCGGAAATTCTGGTGTAAGTAGATAAGTCATATTATAAACCAAAATCCCAATTATATTATACAACCTAACGAAGTCATTGAGAAATTTACGAAAAATAATCCAAGGACGATATATGCGTTAAGCAACATATTTATTTGTTCGTGCTTTTTTAGTGTTATCGTTGCTAAAACCTATCCTCAGCGGTGGCAAGTCTCCCCCTAACGACATTGCTGGATCCGCCCCTGGTAGTAATGGGCGGAATGATTTATGTTATGAGGCAGAATTAAGTGTGAATTATTAAGATTTTGTGAAAATTGCCTAAAATATGATGATGATTGTTTAAGATGACGCAAAAAATCATGCTGACTGAGAGCTTACCAAGTTACCATGTATGCTCGGCTACCCTTGCGAAGCCGGGGCGGGTTGCTAGTAAATNCCTAACGACATTGCTGGATCCGCCCCTGGTAGTAATGGGCGGAATGATTTATGTTATGAGGCAGACTTAAGTGTGAGTTATTAAGATTTTGTGAAAATTGACTAAAATATGATGATGATTGTTTACGATGACGCAAAAAATCATGCTGACTGAGAGCTTACCAAGTTACCATGTACCTATGCTCGGCTACCCTTGCGAAGCCGGGGCGGGTTGCTAGTAAACGAAAAGAAAGCTCACCTCTTTTCATTGTTGGTGTCGTCGGTGGTGATGCAGTAGTCTAACGCGACCAGCTGAGGCTTGCCGCCGACTACTAGCACTGAAGTCCTTATGTCTACTGGGTATTTGCTCTGGAATTTAAATAAATTACATTATAAATTGATAGCATCGCTCAAGATATAGTAAGTTTTGGAAGAAGAAGGCCTACCCTGCTTTTGCCCAGGCAGCGGACACAAATTAGGCTAGTTAGAAGAAGGACCTTTCAACTAAACCAGTTACTAATCATCGCCAGGATATTGAGCAGGTGCAAATACAGCTACCAGACCAGTTCAGACCGCTCCTGAGAAAATCGGTGTCGACAGACGGACAAGACAGTGATTTTATAGGGGTTTTTTATCATTACCTATAGGTACATATCCGCGCAGTTCTACAACGGTGTTTGGATTTTAATCATTGGATTAGTGCGTACCTAATCAGTTCATTAAACTCTAGATCCGTATTTTCACGAATTCGAATCGGATGCAGTGCGAAAAGCAATATCCGAATTCGGTCCGAGTGTTTGGAACAAAGTTCCTTATCGCACGGTGCGGACTTGGCGGATGGGGGGACTAGGCGAAAAAAAGTGTAAGATCACGTCACGAATTTCCATCACGACCCTTTCTTTAGTGTAGACGGTTATCCATAAGGTGACACAATTCTTCATCCCCGGTCAAAATATCTCCGACAAAATCTCCATTCCTTAGTCACTAAATTGAATTCATTAGTTACTTCTGCGTTTCATTTAATTGTTCTCAGACGCTAGTAATTCATTAATTTGTATTTGTTAATCAATAATATAATAACTATGATAGGAACTTCGTTCCAACCGAGTGTTCCTCGACACTCACGTATTTTTTATATCCGTGTTGCCACGGCTTCGGATCGGGTGCATTGCCTAACCGCACTTATACTGGGTCCCCACGTTTGATTTTTAATTCTGAATTAGAAAATTCTATCACAGCGACATTTGTCTACATTGCTTTGTTGCATAGACAAAATTCTAAAGAAGTTTACTGAAGACGTGTGGACCCACCACTACTGTGTCACTGTGCCGTAGATATGGTAATAGGTATTATAGGTGTAATGGGTGCAGTGGCTGAGCGATTGGCTGCTGCGCTGCGTGTTGTGGGTTCGATTCCCGCACGGAACAAATACTTGTATGTCCTACATAATAGTTGTTCCTGGTCCGGTTGTCTGTGTTTGGGAGTTTAAATGTTTGTAAACGCACCCACGATACAGAATTCCTAGTGGGGTAACGTTTTTAAAACCCTTAAATATTTCTTCTACTAGCTTTTGAAAATGTCTTCATTAGAAGGAATGGTTTGGAAATAAACAGTATGAGCCCGTTTTAAGATAAATCTTAATTGAAAGGCATTTCATACTATTAGGTATATACCAAGTTAGGTACGTGCCACGTGATACACGTACCTACACACGTTATTGAACACGGGCGAGATCCTTGAACTACACAAGTTCATTTAATTTAACATAACGAATGTATTTGTCATCGTCAGAGCTTGTTTATCATCTCCTACAGATAAAATTGAAAACTCCACGTTGACCTGTTATTTAATAATGTATCGTCACATACAATATGATTTGATAAAGCTGTTGTTACCATAAATATGGTCCATTTATCAAAGAAATGTAAGTAAACATTTCTGATTACGAAATTGTTGATGAAACCTGCCTAGAAACAGAAATATCGGATGGAACATTGACTTATTGTTATTTCGTTGAATGAAAACAACAATTTCATTTACCTAGTACCTATATACCTACTTATTAAAACTGGTGCAAACTGGATTGCGAACAAGAATACCGATAAGATTTACACGTTTAAATTTCTAGTTAAGCATAAACATCGTTTTAGTCATAGTTGTTAATTTTATAAACACGCCTAAGAGAAAATTCACTAAATTATCGATCATTGCTATAAGGTCGACTTATCTCAAAATTGTTAACTAGCTGCGCTCCGCGATTTTACCCGCGGTTTATCAGATACTCCGCGTGAATGTTGAAAATTATCCTAAGGGAACATACTCCCGGGATAAATCCTATGTCCTTTCACGGGACTCAAACAATCTCTATACCAAATTTCATCTAAATCGGTCCAGCCGTTTGCGCGTGAAGAAGTAACAAATATACACACACTCAAACTTTGATGATAATGATAATACAGTTGTGTTGAAAAAATTGCGCTTGACAATCGGAGATTCGCTCCTGCACTACAGGGTTCGATTCCCAGGTCAGGCAAGTATTATTGGGTTTTACCGTCAAGTGTTTGGTCGTGTAGGAGCAGAACGGAATATGGATTTGTGTCCAGCGATGGCAATAGGTCCCTTTTAACTGGGAAAATTTTGATGTTCCAGGTACACTTTTACGTAAGCTCTTGGGGAATACAGGCCTGATATTATATCATGTTGAATATTTAGTTACTTACATTATAATAAATAGAGTGTCCTGGCGTGGCCTGGCCTTCAATCATCGCATCATAGTTCCTATGGTCAATGAACAGGAGACCACCAGGCTTCAAGCAGGTGGCGAAGTTCCTCAGGCACATCTTCTGGACTCTCTGGTCTCCGAACTCGTCCAGGAGATGGGCGAAGGAGTTCCCGAGGCAGATGACAGCGTCGAACTGGGTGCCGGGCAGGAAGGCTTCGATGTCACGGGGTAAGGTTTCCCAGTTCGCTTCCTCTATGACTGGAATTGGAAAGGGACTTATTAATTACTGCCGCCCTGGGAAGTACCTAACTAATTTGGCCCATGGGCATATACCTACGCTACTGGTGAGGGCAGGGGAAGATGATTTTGAAGAAATTCTAATGCTAAAAGCACAAAATAAAATTTAACTAAAAATATTTTTAAGATAAACTTTTAATCAACTAAAAAACCGGTCAATTGCGAGTCGAACTCGTACGCCGAGAGTTCCGTACCTACCCATAATAAAATTGGTATAATATTTATTGGTGGCAGGCGTCAACTATGTATGGGGTGTAAGGGTGACACCCTTTAATTTTCAACTTTTTTTAGGTCAACCGGAAGTACCCTATAGGTTTTGGGTCGAAAACCTATAGAGTACTTCCGGTTGACCTACAATGGGAAAATTCCGAAATATAATAAAAAGTTGAAAATTGAGGTAGATTTTGTTACTTACGATTTTCGCGAATATCTAAATTTGCCCATATATTTTTATCGTGTTGACTCAGGTCCTTGATTTTATACACCTAATAGGGACTATAGACCTCAGTATCTGGTATAAATTTCAACTTGCTAGGTCTACCCGTTCCTGAGAAAATCGGTGGTGACACACGGACAGACAGACGGACAAGAGAGTGATCCTATAAGGCTTCCTTTTTTTACCTTTTGAGGTACGGAACCCTAAAAGTGCATTCATATTACGTAAAATACATCGGTAACATTTTCTAAAAAGCTTGAGCGTGAACGTCCAACTTAAAGTTGGCTAGGTATTTTTTCTTAAGTTATAACTTGCTCTAGCTTTCTTGCAGGAATGTCCTGCTAAATTATTTTGTTGTATTCGTAGTAAGCCACCAGGTAAATTGGTTGCAATTAGAAACTAATTGTACGGTGCACCGCTTGAATCACGGGAAATACAATATTAAGCTTTTATTAATGTATCTTTTCCTTGTAAATAATGTAGTTGTGTAGTAATTAATAAGGAAAATGTATCATAGTCTCTATGGTAGCTTAATAACCAGGTAGGTACAGACGCCATCACATCAAGCTATCAAGTCAAATTTCTTTAATAGATTTTCAACTTTATACATTAGGTTCAAGGTTGATTGGAAAAATTTGACAGTTTCGGGTAGCTTGATGTGCTGGCGTCCGTACCTTTTACGGAGCTGCAAGGAGTTGTGCAAGTATTTTACTTTGGGAAAAGTAGAAAACAAATACGTAACACTTTTCCAAAACCGAGAGTCGAAATCAGGACCCAAACTTGGCAGTCACGATTGATTATACGCGATGGACCAATATGGAATATGTGTGCCTGTCTTCAAAAGGATAGGAAATTATCAAAGTAGACTCCTACCGCGCTGGGCGGAGCGGGAGTGTCAGAATCTTACCGACTAAAAACCCATCCGTGTTCCTCCTAATACCTCCTTGAACTACTTTTCGTAAATTCCTCAATAACTTCGTTATATTGTAGACTACCAAAGAAATCTTGGTCTTTGGGGGGTGGGAGGCTTGAGCCCCTTAGCCACTCCTCCCTAGATCCGCCATTGGTGGATAAGCAAATAATTACTTACTCCATTCGTCGTATTTGGAGTCTCTTCTCTTGTCCCACCGCGCCTTGAGAGCATGCTTCAACATCTTGTCTGAGGCGTCCACTGAGACCAGCTTGAAACCTTCGTTCACCAGCATCATGGAGTCGATTCTGAAATATATGAGGTCGGCAACTTAAACAATTGAATAACGGTAGTTGCTTACAGAACAGAGGACGCAAATGTCCAAGCAACCTTTTTTTTTGGGGTTCCGTAGGGAATAAGGTACCCTTATAACTTATAATTAGTTTTGCCATATCCGTCTGTTTGTTTGTGGTCGTCGCGGTTTAGCTCAGAGACGCTTAGCACTAAAAAGTTGGAATTTGGTTGGTTGGGTACCCCCGCTACACTAAAATGAAGATGATTTTTTTATCTTCTATCCCGTGTCGTTGGATAGGTCGTTTAAAATATTGCGGGTGTGCGAAAACCATTTTTCCATCTTAGGATCCGTTTGCAAAATATTAAAGTATAAAGTGCTTATTTTTGTCAGAGTCAAGCGTACCCCCTCTGCCAGCTAAATGGTTGTTTGTGGAGATGTGAAAAAAATATAGGTAGAAGCGAATTTAAAAGAAAAACTATCACAGCTAAGTAGGCTTTACAAGTTTACGAGTAATAGTCGGACAACATAATTAAAAAATGTACTTGGAGAACGAAAATTTCGTACAAATTCCTCTTCAGTTACCATCGTCCTATGTGGGCCTGTTTTTAGACGTTTTTAACCGTTACACCGTGAACTCAATTAATATATTCCTGTGCATTAATGCACCATTCTAAGTCGGCAATAAAATTGTGACGTGCAACTACGGAAACACTGCGCGTGGCTCAACACGCACTTGGCCGGGTTTTCTATCAAAGCTCTTTTTATTCGATGGTTTTTCAAATTACTCACTGTATTGTACGGTCTACTCATTCGCAGGGTTCTTGATGTCTATTTAGGTAAATTTGCCGTCAACTTACTTCACAAAGGGGGGCTTTCCCAAAATATGTCTCGCTAAATTGTCGCTATCGCTGGTTTGTGTATATTGAAACGATCGCTTTCATAGTAACTAAAAAGATGCATTGTATAGTTCAGGTAAATTATTTTACTACAATACTACCTCATTATTTCGAGAATCGGAGTTCCGAGTATTAAACTCACTCTCATAAACGAGCATTATATAATTGGGCGTTACTTTAAGCTACTGTTTGTTTATAGAAGCTGGGATACGAACCCGGGACCGCACGCCCAGCACACTAGCAGTAGCAGCTCGTAGGGCATACTAAAATGTGTCTTAGACATAGATAGTAGTTACCTCACTTACAGTTATATTTTTATTGTTTGCTAAATATTAGTAGGTAGTAAAATTAATAAAAATGTTGTACCTATAATTATTTCAATCGTGTCAATGTTACGGTAAGTGTGATTAATAATAAAAGTGATAAATTTTAATTTTATATTCACATTTACCAAATCAATATTTAATAATATTTAATTATTAATAATGTTCGGTAATTATTAACAATTTATAAATTTATCAAAATTACCGTAACATTCCTTAGGTATGTATATGTCGTTTACTTTCACTAGGTAACATGTTGCCTTGCAAATTCTGTTTTTTATAATATCCTTGCTTAGGTAAAGAACTGATATCAAGATCACATTTTTTAAGTAACTCGTTTTGTCTAAAGTCTAAGTATATCATCATTTAAAAAATATTGAACAGGTATTCTTTGCCATCTCAAGAGAGGGCGCTGGTGACGCGTGATGTCACGTCGCTATAGTAGGCGCCAGATAAATGTGGAATAAAGTATATTGACCTTTCCCTAATAACTGTTCATAGGTACCTGAACAATTAAATATGAATCGTTTTTCATGATTAGACAATGTTAAGGATCACGAGAGATGATGATTCGGGACAGCTTTGTGTCATTAATTCCGTTTTTCAAATAAAAAATGTCAATAATTGTAGGTGGGTCAATGACCGTTATTCCACGATTATCTGGCGCCTACTATAGTAAAAAATTGTACTCTCGTAGTGACGTTACGCGAGTTTTCAACGCACTGTATCTTCGTAATTTTTTGTTTACGAGAAAAATGAAAAAATATGTGTGCAATATTTTTTGGAAATCTATCTGACTAATTCAATTTTTTCAGTAGAATAGCCCTATAGATAACCGTTATAAACTTATAACGGTGTTAAATTTCCTTGGTGTTGATAGTGAACTGCAAAATTTTCAATTTTCTTCAAAGAAAGCGAAACTTTTCATGATGCCGGAACTACACAACAGTGATAGGTATTACTTATGTGATAAAAATACCAGATTTCGTCAGTAAAATCTTGTGCTAAATGACTTTAAAGTTCAAAAGATAACAAGTGTTTATAGTTTAATACATAACATCAGCATATAATTTGCTTATTGAACTGGATAATAATTACAAAACAATTGTTACTAATGAGGCGATAGTACCTTGTAAAATAATGGTAAATATGATAATAATAGGCAAGCTTGCCCTAGGGGTTTTCCTGTGAAATTTTGACACATTTAAAAAAAAATATATTGGTTTGCTCTTGACTCTAGTCTAGGTCATAGATGACAGAGACAAAGTCGACGATATTTTCTTTTAGGTGTTCAGGATTTATGTAAGAAGGTATTAAACAATGACTGAATAACTTTTCAGTACGTATAGATGCAGGACATATTTACTGCTTGTTCCTTTTTTCCCAAAATCATGTGTCAAAAATAGTACTTAGTCTGACGGTAGTATTCGGCAACGCATACATAGCGCTTCTGCCTTTTTCCATGGACTCTAGGCCAATACAGCAGTACCCACCTGTGACAATCTTAACATACTCCTATTGCTTCGTTCAGGTCAAACACGCACCCAATCAAGACGAAGTTTTAAGACTTTTGTTTGAGACACGAGACTTAAAGTAGGATCTATCAATAGGACACAAATAACACCTTTAACATACAACTACTACCTATATTTGCACTTACCCAGTGCCACAGGCTGTGTCAAGCACCTTCTTGCAGCCATTCTTCCTGAGGAGTCCGTTCAAGAAGTCCTTATAGTTCTGTGTCCTCTGGTTACTGTCGCCAATGAACTTGTTCCATGTCCTGGCTGCTTTGCCGTCTGCGTACTGATCCTTCACTCCCTCGGAAGGGATACCTTCCGACCTTGAGTGGAAAACTTGATCGGCTGACATGATTTACTGGAGGAAGAGAAGTTTGTATAAGTAAAAGGTGACAGAGTATCTACCTATTAGGAATGGATTCCTGCACGTTAAATGTTTGAGGCACTGATGGTCATAGAATCGAACAGCTAATACC
>NDFZ01002998.1:0-22584 GCA_002192655.3 Mamestra configurata | reverse complement strand
CCATCTACGACGAACTACCAACGAAATTCTGCATCGCGCAAGCAAAGTTCTCCGTGCGATTTGCAACAGTCCGAATTTCAACTATAGGGTAGTTGCCCACCAGACACAACAACCGTCTGGTCGGAGGATCCTCCCATTTCAGTGGAGGTGTGCGGGACTTTACTCTCTGTACCGCATACCTCCATAGAAAAATAATAGTTCTGCTTGATCCGTTACCTAAATTATCAACAAATATTGGACACGACAAATCAATATATTATTTAAAATTGTGATTGAGCGACTGACAGACAACGCACAGCTGAAACTACTAGTTGTAAAAGCTGAAATTTGGCATGTAGGTTCCTNACTGACAGACAACGCACAGCTGAAACTACTAGTTGTAAAAGCTGAAATTTGGCATGTAGGTTCCTTAGTTAGTTATCAATTGAGAAATTATAATCTAATCAAGATTTATTTCAATCTTTCGGAGTCTGCAATTTTCCGGTGACATGTATATATTATATATACCATGGCATATATACCGCGGCTATTTATTTATTTATTAAGGCACACCTACAGCTTATATACAAAATTAATCAAATAAGTTTTGGCATCGAGGGTCCTGTGTAAATAAGCCACTTACAGGCATGCACAACTTTCATAGAGCGAGTGGTACATTGTAATTAATAAGAAATAAGGGTAAAAATGGTTCAAACAAAAATAGTAAAAAAATAGTTGACATTACAAAAAAAAAAAGTATCGGGACTGTCATCAAAATAACCATCATATCTGTATATCTACATTATTGGCAAATAAATGATTTCTATTTTTAACAAATTAAGAATTAATAGGATTTAAATCTAAGTTGAATTGTAAAATTAATATTAAATTACAAGACTTGGAATTCAATTACGTAAAACACTAAAACATTACTTTAAAATATCCTACTGCTGACGTCAATAAATATATAGCAGCTATAGATGTTTCACATCAAAGTGAATAGTTACCGGTTTCTCGTCTCCGTCCATCTCCTCCTCGCGCGTGAAGTGCGCCAGACACTGTTGTAGCTTGAGGTTGCCCGTGCGGGACGGAATCGGCAGGCTGCGGGGGAAACATGCGCTCTTACTCTCTCACACTCCAATATTACAACAATCATCATCATCTGCCTAGCCTTTTCCCAACTATATTGAGGTCGGCTTGCAGTCAAACCGGATTTAGCTGAATTCTAGTATTTTACGTGGACCGGCTGCCTACCAGATCTCCACAACCCATTAACTGGGTAACGCGGTACTTCTTGGCAAGAGTGGTGTCAGATTATCTGTCTTCTGACAATCGGTAACGACTGCCAAAGATCTACAAATGCCGAGGCACGGAGGAGTCTCGGTAATGTAAAGATGGTCACCCATCCACAGACCAACCTCGGCAAGCGTTGCTTAATCTTGAAGATCGACCCGTGCGACTATTAATATTACAAGAACAAACATGTCAAAATATTTGGAAATGTCAGGATTCAATAATAATATTTCCAAACTTCATTTCATCCCCACCTCCACTCTACATATATACAGTATAGTGACCACATAGTGTACAATATTTTTTATTATTATTTTTTGTATTGTTTTTCTTTCCTTTTGTCATTCGTAATTTATAATTATTTAACTATTTTTAGCTTAATGTGGAACAATGTCTAAGATTGTATTTATTTTGAATTGGTTGTTGATAGCTGCGCCACAGTATTTTACTCTTGGAGTTATCTTCGTTTATCAAGTGTAATGTGTAAATTTAAGTTGCTCCAAATAAACTTTTATTATTAACTTGGAATGACTTTTCAAGTCTATAAGTGGACTAAAAATGTGGAGTGCGATGATTGATTCTGTGTCTAGAATATTCAAATAAATTCTAAAAGTTATTTTTTCTTTGTACCACAAATATGTCACCCACTGACATATTCAAGTGGGGTCTTTGGGTCATGGTGGTATTAACAGAGGTCTCAGAGAGGGAATACAACACTGCCGTGGTAGCCGTGGTAGCAGTGCGTGCAGTGGAGCGTGGACTTGAGTTGTCACACGAATATGTTGCTGACATATTCGAGGGGTTTTCGTCCCACTGCTGGGCAAAGGCCTCCCCCATATCCTTCCAGACATTCTTTTCTTGCGCCACCTCGAACCAGCCTTCGCGGTGTGCATCCAAATCATCTCATTCGAGGGGTTAACTTATGATAACTGCCAGAGGTCCAGAACGAGATCAAAGTTGACGCTGTCATGATTGCAGCGGAGAGAGGACTTCGAGTTGTCCCAGGTATATGTCAGCGACGGGTCTCCCTTGTTTGGCCGAAAGGAATTTGACAAGTTTTCACTTCCCAAAACATTTTTTCGCACTATTTCATTTGCCAAATTATTACTTAGCAAAAAATCTATTCACAAAAAATTGTAACGCAAACCTAATGTTTGGGAAATGAACGTTTAAACTAGAACTTCTTTACCAACTAGTACTTTTAACATTTTTTATTTAGTCAAATATTTCAGTTGGAATAACAGTTTTTACGCAAAATCAAATAAGCCAAATATTTAGTATCCGGGTAACCTACTAAAAACAATCTCTTTTTTCTATTAATGCAAGTCGTTTCTGGTAGGAGGTCACAGTTTTAACCTAACCTAACCTACACATTTTGTTTAAAGAAGAAATTAACCTAATCTAAATAGTTGAGTTCCGGGAAACCTACTAAAAACAATATATTTTTTGTCTTAATAAATCATTTCACCAAACNTGAGTTCCGGGTAACCTACTAAAAACAATATATTTTTTGTCTTAACAAATCATTTCACCAAACGTCTGAAGATTGTTTGCTGTAATAAATCATTTGATTAAAGACCAAATGCCATAATAACATAATACTTGGTAATATTTTGCCAAATAAAAATATGCGTACTAAAATCATTCGAAATATTGCAATGGTATAAAAAAAGGTTACTAAAATTTGTTTGGGTAATGAAATTTTGTCAAAATCTTTTCGGCCGGATTCCGTCAGCGACATATTCGAGGGGTTAGGGAGGTGTTCCCTGAGGAATACACAGTTGCGAAGGCCCTCCAAGCGGGCATCCTGCGGGCCAGAGATCTAGCTCGTAAGGAGATGCTGGAGTCTCTGAACGGGGATCCGTGGGGACTCCGCACCTGGGCTCCCCCGTTGACGCAGTCTCCAGCCCCAGCTGCTGGAGGACGTGCTGAGCGCTCTGTTCCCTTCGCGAGGGGAGCATACTCCCCCGCATATGGCTCCGCCACCTGCGGTGCCCGATGCGGACCACACTGACGACGGCGACGATGATGACAACGCTCCGGAGGTGACTGAGGTAGACCTGAGAGTGGCGGTAAACAGGCTGAAGGCCAAGAATACCGCCCCAGGACCCGACGGCTTACCTGGGAAAGCCTGGGTCCTGGCCTTGGAGGCTCTCGGGCCTCGACTAAGGGGGTTCTTAAGCGCATGCTTGGAGAGAGGCCAGTTCCCACTTCGTTGGAAGACGGGGAAACTGGTCCTCATTAAGAAGCCTGGGCGCCCTGCGGACTCTCCGTCCGCTTACCGGCCCATCGTGCTGCTCGACGAGGTGGGCAAGCTCTTTGAAAGAGTAATTGCAAACCGCCTCGTCGGGCACCTGGTGAGGGAGGGGCCGGATCTGGCGGAGAACCAGTTCGGTTTCCGCACAGGGCGTTCAACGGTGGACGCCATCATGCGCGTGAGAGCCCTCACGACGGGGGATGCGGTGTCCCGGGGCAGGGTCGTCTTGGCGGTGTCTCTTGACATCGCCAATGCCTTTAACTCCCTGCCCTGGAGTTGCATTAGGGAGGCACTCCGGTATCACCGGATGCCGACCTACCTCCGTCGCGTGGTCGAGGCCTATTTGACGGACAGGGCCGTCATCTACCCCGGTCACCGGGGTGAGTGGAACCGGCGAGAGATGTCGTGTGGTGTTCCACAGGGTTCGGTTCTGGGGCCGCTCCTGTGGGACATCGGCTACGACTGGGTGCTGCGTGCTGACCTCCCTAGCGGCGTCAGCGTGATCTGTTACGCTGACG
Source organism: Mamestra configurata (assembly GCA_002192655.3). NCBI lineage: Eukaryota > Metazoa > Arthropoda > Insecta > Lepidoptera > Noctuidae > Mamestra > Mamestra configurata. The sequence goes on along the minus strand of NDFZ01002998.1, from coordinate 18,537 downwards.
ATACGCTAGTTCTGGCACAGGGGAGGTCGCATCAGGCGGCGGCCGACTTGATGACACGCGGGGTCGCGATAGTCGTTGGAAGGATCCGGCAATTGGGTCTCGAGGTGGCCCTGCACAAGTCCGAGGCCATGTGCTTTCATGGTTCTCGGAACAGGCCACCAGCGGGATCCCAAGTAACGGTAGGAGGGGTTCACATCGGCGTCGGGTCGACGATCAAGTACCTGGGGCTCGTTCTCGACAGCCGGTGGAACTTCGAGGAGCACTTCCGACGTTTGGCTCCCAGACTGGAGCGGGCTGGGGCTGCCTTCAAGCGGCTCCTGCCCAATCTAGGGGGTCCAAATGCCTCCTGCCGGAAGCTTTATGCGGGGATCGTGCGGTCCATGGCCCTTTATGGGGCCCCAGTGTGGGCGCTCACACTGAGGGGGCGACCAGCCCGCCAACTCAATTCGTCCCAAAGGGTCATGGCCATCCGGCTGGCCCGGGGATACCGCACGGTCTCCGGCGAGGCGGCGAGCCTCCTTGCCGGATTACCGCCATGGGATCTGGAGGCGAGAGCCCTCGCGCACGTTTACGCGTGGCGCGTGGAGGCGCTTCGCCGGGGCGAAACTCCGCTGCCGCGGCAAATTGCGTCGCGGCGGACGGAGCTCCGGCAGGATACTATGGCGGTATGGAGACTGCGACTATCGCGGCCCAGCGCTGGGCACGCCACAATTGCGGCGGTAAGGCCCCTCTTTGAGGAGTGGCTGGAGAGGCGCCACGGCGTCCTCACCTTCCGCCTGACGCAGGTACTTACCGGACACGGCTGTTTCGGGAGGTACCTGTTTCGGATTAAGCGGGAGGACACGCCCGGGTGTCAGCACTGTGAGGATCGCCCGGAGGACACGGTGGAGCATACGGTGGAGGTCTGCCCTGCTTGGGCTGAGCACCGCCGTGTCCTCGTCGAGGCGATCGGCGGCGGCAACCTCTCGCGTCCGGCCCTGGTTGAATCCATGGTCCGGAGCGAGGAGGCTTGGGAAGCGGTCACCTCCTTCTGCGAAGCAGTAATGCTAGCGAAGGAGGAGGCGGGCCGCGCGAGGGAAAGGCAAGGCCTTCGCCCCAACCGCCGCAACAGGAGAAGACGCCCCGGGCGTCGGGAGTCGCAGGGCGATCCCCGGCCACCGTAGGCGCGGGCCTGCGGACGGCGAGCGTTGGGTGGCTCGCTGTCCGATCACCACCAGGCCCGGGTCGATGGCGCGTTGTGTTTCACGCGCGCCTCAAAGAGATGTCAGCATAGAAGACGGGGCCCGCTAGGGCCAGAGCCTGCCAGGGTTGCGGAATTTGTTCGAAAGAGTCACCGCGGCCCTGGAACGCAAAGGGCTTTAGAAGGAACACGGATGGGTTTTAGTCAGTAAGAGTCTGACACGCCCTTCCGCTCCACTTAGAGCGGAAGAAGTCATTTGATGAATTATACTTAAAAAAAAAAGGGAGGTGTTACCTGAGGTCCCAGAAGGGGTCGAAGGTGACGCTGTCGTGGTTGCAGTGCGTGCAGCGGAGGGTAGACTTGAGCTGACCCACGAATATGTCACCAACGCGGCTGTCTTCCATGCGGAGGTAGCGGTTCCAGGCTTCCGAAGCTTTTGCTGCGTCGCTGAAGTCAAGAGAAGAATGAATTAAGGATCTATTTAAAAGACACATTTACAATGGATATAGGCGAGTTAGTTTTTCAGAGGAAAACCGTAATTTAATGATGAAGTTGATTTTAAAACTCTTGCTTCACCGTAGTAAGGTAAAAAAGTATATAAACGAGTGTGCTTTAGACCACACGACTGAAGTAAAACTTCTTTAGCTCCATCTATAATTATGTATACTTATAATATACTTATGTATAATATCGATCGAACTATTGGTCGATCGAGGACAGAGAGAGAGAGTTGCGCACCCGGCTGCGCACTCACTCGTGTGCTCATTTACTTGTAGTAGGCCCGATACACACACAGCATACGGCATTTCGTTCCGTTCGCCTCGCCAGATCACACTTTTCGTAACGCTCTCGTCACGCCTTCACCAGCTTACTCCCCAAGTCGAGCGTGCGTAAATCGGAACTCATAGAAAGTCCGAAGGTGATACGGACTAGAATGCGCCCGCAACTAAGCCCGAAACTACGGGCTGCGGGCTTACAGAGTAGCCCCCCCAGAAACGTGATTCCTGCTGGAGCTGGTGTATATATAGTACATACCTGAGGCTGTCGTCGATCTCGGTGAGGATGGGCTTGGGCTTGCTGGTCACGCGGTTCACGTCCTCGTGCAGGCCTTCCAGCAGGTAGCGCAGGAACTCCTACAATACAATGCCATAACATACAATTATGGGAAAAAGAAAACGAGGCCTATGCTCTGCAGTAAAAGATCAAATTAAATATGTTTTTTTGACGTGACAACGTCTAATAAATCGTTGAACGCCGGCTGCACGCACGAAAAAGGATGGCACATTGTAACGTTACGCTCATTGGAACGTTACGATCATTTGATCAATGTTTTGTTATGACGTTGTCACGTTAAACTATCGTCCGTAAACCGACTTTACAGACAACCAATTTTTTTATCAGAAATTTGATACAATAGATGTAACAATATTGGTCCCAGCATAACCTGCCATAATATGGCGTACAAATATATCTAAAAAAAAAAACAAAAACTTTGATTACTTACCTATTAAAAATTACTAATTACGAATAATATATTTTTTTAATCTATCATAGTCACACTAATATTATAAAGGCGAAAGTTTGTGTGTGTGTGTATGTTTGTTACTTCTTCACACGCAAACGGCTGGACCAATTTTGATAAAATAAAATTTGGTATGCAGGAAGCTGACACCCTGGTCTGCTAGCTGTCTAGCCTTCTAGCTCCAACTATCGCCAGGGGCTCAGTCAGATAAGCAGTCGCTCCATGTATACTGGTACCTGTGCATCCTGCTGGCTGTAGCCCATGAACCTGGGCGCGAACCTCTGCACCTGAGACTTGAGCGCCGTCGTGTTCACTACGGCGTCCTTTTCGCCGCGAAGCCACAGCTCTTTGATAACGATGCCGAAGGCTGGAACAATGAGATGGTTTTGTTCAAATTGTGATCTCCAAATTTTCAACCCTATTTTGACCCATAATACAAGCTGTCGACGCTATTTCCCCTTCAAATTTCGAACCCTATTCAGCCCAAATTTCGGACCCTATTTAGCCCAAATTTCGGACCCTATTTAGCCCAAATTTCGAACCCTATTTCTTTTGCTTTTAAGAACTCTTACCTACCTAAGCGCTCCCCTCATGCACGACAGCGTGGTGTTGACACATCTGGTCTGATCACAATGGCAAAGCAGTTTGTTGGCAGAGGTAAAAATGATATTGTTAGCAATGTATTACTGTGAATAAACACTTTTGACGTGACAACGTCTAATAAATCGATGAACGCCGGCTGCACGCACGATAAAGTATGACTCATTGTAACGTTACGCTCATTGCAACGTTACGATCATTTCATCAATGTTTTGTTATGACGTTGTCACGTTAATTCATCGTCCGTAAACCGACGTTACAGACAACCATTTTTTTCATTTCGATGTCGTCAGTGTACTTGTCGTCCGTCAAGTACGCGAGTAACGGCTTCGTGTTGGACAGACACTGGAGCACGCTCTTGCATGATCAATTACTACACCCTCGATTATCTTATCTTATCCAAATTTTCAACCATTTTTTACGAGACGTGGACGCTATTGAGCCCAAATTTCGGACCCTATTAAGGCTAAATTTCCGGCTTAATTTTTTTTGGTTTATGAACTTGTTACCTTTAATAAGCGCTCCCTTCATACACGACAGCGTGGTGTTGATGTCGTCGGTGTACTTGTCGTCCGTGAAGTACTCCAGCAGCGGCTTCGTGTTGGACAGGCACTGGAGCACGCTGTTCATGAAGCAAGTGTTGCCGATGTTGCGGAGTCCGTTGAGGCCTGGAATAAGATGGGTGGGCATTAGTGGAAGTTTAGACGGGGGACATATTGCATTTTCTTTTAGGTGTTGTGATAACAGTTTCTTGGGGTTACTAGACGGTGTATTCTTGAGGTTAAAAAAAAACATTCATGATTGAACGACCTATCAGTGCCAGTCTATTTAACCGACTTGAAAACAGGAAGTTCCCAATTTGACTGTTTTATTTTTGTTTAACTTTTTACTTTAAAACCGGGTGCATTTGGTGCAGGGCTCTGCTAATTACATACGAGAGACGCTTCGTAGATGTCAAGCAATGTGATTGATCGATTCTGTACGTCACTTCAGACGTCAGCCCATCGTCAAATTGTCGACACGGTTGGCGCCGTGGATGAGAGATTGACTGCTGCGCTGCGTGTCGCGGGTTCGATTCCCGCACGGAACAAATACTTGTATGGTCTACAGATAGTTGGTCTGGCTGTTTGTGTATATGAGTTTCTATGTTTGTAAACGTACCCACGATACAGGAGAAATTAGCGTGGGGACTGCCGATAGAAATGAACACTAAAGCGTTCGGTGACGATGACGCGGGTTCCATGATTTTTGTTCTACCAAAAAGTGCTCAACGCGCCTAAAGAAGTTTCCACTTAATTTTTTTTTTTCTAGTCTGAAAATAAATAATGGATCCCTGCTACTCACCACTGGTATGGCTCGACTGCCTCTCCGTCCGGCCCTCAGACACAGACTCGGACCGCTCGCTGCTCCGTCGAAGACCGCTTGGCCCACTCTTTCCACCAGCCAACTCCTGCCAATCGGACAAGTGTTAGACAATATTTTTTGTCAAAACTTTCAAACAGTCGCTAAGATTTTTTGTCGCATCATCGAACTATTTGAAAAATAAACTTGATGGTTAATCGCACTTCTACGGACAGATTATCATTTTTCAGTATATCTATTGAACTGTCACTAATGACAGTTTCAGAACTGTCAAAATTGACAGTTCTTCGTCTGTCAAACTAAGGGAAGTTAGAGGGAAGCCCGCTCGGAAGCATCTTCACTCAGTTCTTAAATAATTAATTAATGTAAAAAGGCATCCGCGCATTCACATTAACTGGGCTTTTACTTGTGAATGGTCTTCCTATCTCGCTCTAGTGAATGCCATATTATAAGTGACAGAAGGGGAAAGAGATATAGAGAAATGCAGAACCGTACGTTAAAGTGAGATTACACACTAATAAATAATTTAAAATATTATAGTGTCGTATTTACTTACAATTTAAAAAGTATTGCGACAAAAAATCGCACGACTTTAACAAACACACTATGCACATGCGTTCCACTAAATACACGAAAAACAAACGCAAAGTTAAAAATTTAACGCAACGGAAATTTTAAAATAAATCGGGGAGTGGAACGAAGGGCATCAATCAAAAAGCACATAAGGGTAAGTGATTATACTTCATGCTAAACAAAAGGAAAAACAAAAAACAGTACAGTCTATGGTACATAGGCGTTCAAAATAAGAATAGTCCAGTACTGTCACTTTTGACGTTTAATCTGTCAAACTAACGTCAGATGTGCGAAATGTGATGACGTGTCAGTGAAGAGTCAGTTTGAGGACTGTCTATTCTTATTTTGATTGCAAAGTAGGACTCACCAACATTCTTGGATTACTTACCAAGTGCTATTACCCGTTTCTTTCGTAATAAAGATTAAAAAGACAATGATGCAAAACCGAAATATTTGACTTCGACGGTCGAAAACTGCTTTTCCTAGGAAACAAATCCTAGAAAACCCTACAGATATAGAAACAACAACGGAATGATATTGAAGAATCTACCACTGCAGTTAAAGCGAAATATAGGTACTCGTACTAAGGCAATATAGACGAACCGGATTTTTGCGTGCGTAAAAGTACTCATAATACTATGTTATTGTAATAAATTTTTGGTAAGTAGTTGATTATTTTAAAATGATGTTAGTAAAACGCACTCAAATTTAACACTAATTTAGTCATTCCTCTAAAATGCTCTTGTGTGTAAAACGCACAAAATGAATTGAAGATCGCTGCGACTATTATGGGTCTGAGGGTAAACCTAGCGTAATTTGCGTAGTTCAGTCGCCAAAATCACGTTGCATTTAGTATCACAGCATCACTTCTTGTTGATACATCTCGACGAAAAATTAGTCTATTCAAAAAGAAACCTGTCCGAATTCTTTTCAAATAATGGTATGTGGAAATTACGAAAAAGCTCCAATATTAATTTAATACATCCGAGTGAACGTAAATTATGCTGCGTTTACCCTCGTTTACCCTTCTAACACCGACTCCACACGTGTTTAAAAAATGCACGGCCCCAACGTTGGCCAATGCCTTTAGCCGATCCACACGTTGCACAACACGGCAGGCCCCTGGGATGAAAGGATGAGCTAGGCTAATTTCTGAAGGATCTCTTTAGACCGGGTTAGATAGAAAGGAGGCCTTTGACCTGCCGTGGATCGACATAGGCATATAATAGTAAAGCATCGTCCTAATACAATAACTGTCATCACGCGAATAAACGATCGTGGCGTTAATTCGTTCATGAAAACCGGAAGGCGCCCTCTGTCGGCAGGGCGACGCGATCGGTTTTGCCCTGCAAATGGACGCGACGATCGCGTAATCGCTTTGTATTCGGACGACGCCTAATGGACTAGTGGCGTTGGGGCCAACGTGTGGAGCCAGCGCCAGTCGCAGCAGCGTACCATTCGCGCGAACGTCACCGCGGCGAGCTGGACAGCGTAGCGGCTGTGCTCGCGCCCGCTGAACACCACCCGTCGCGACATGCGAACGTTAGCGACTTGGCGCGTCTGAGGTCGCTCTTAGAAAGAAAGCCATCGGAGATCAAGAATTATGTCGGGTTTATTCGATTTGTTCAAAAATCTCGTTTATATTATACCTCTTAAGAGTTCATTGGAACAACCTGTATTATGATACTAGTTCTAAATTCGCAAAACAAACAGCTGTTTTTTTATGTTCCATATTTTTTGTCAATTATGTTATGACATACCTAAATGACAAAACTTATGGATCACCTGCTTTTCTTTCTGGACTGGAGTCATTTTAAAAGTTGTTCCTTGTGATGAGTATCTAAACTTACCCTGGGGTAAGTAAAATCTTAGGTTTTATGTAGAAGTTCTATTTTGAAATTTGTTATCTGTGTAAAATCTTATGGAACTAGCCATTTTCCCAGCAATGGGATCGCACTGGCGAGCTATATAAAGAAAAGCTTTCGAATTTCTACAATGATTGATTAGAGAATTATCAAATAAGTGATTTCCTATTCTGACATGACTCCTCATACTCGTAGTTTTAGAGGGTACACGTAACATAATTGTTTAATGTTCAGTTGCAATAGTTTTAGACACGTTTACCCTAATATCAAAACTCAAGTTACTATGAAAAATAGCACAATAACCCCTCTACGCATTCTCTTTCTTGAAGGACTACAGTACCCAACCGAATGCCTGATCGTGGTCTCTTAAATATTTGTAATGTGAATGTCACCGGAATATGGCAAACTCCATAACTTTGTAAACTCTCGATAAATTGTCAACTGAACATTTGGAATACTTTTTTACGCATCAATATTTTAGTCTTTAATGTCTCGAAGTCATTCCGAGAAATTTACTGACATAAAATGGCGACCAATCAGAGCACAAGTCTACATACAATTTATCCGTTTTCGTGTGATAGCAAAACTGGCAACAAGGGCTCTTATTGGTCTCATTCTCAGTCTCATTGGTCAACAAAGACCAATGAGGGGCCAAGTTCCAATTTAACTATCACGCCAAAACAGATAAATTGTAGACCAGAGAGCTGATTGGTCGCCAGTTTATGTCAGTTCACAATTTCTCGTACCGTCGCGGAGATATTATAGAATACAAGATTTTCATTCGTATAATAATTGTAGAACAAATGTTCATTTGACAATTTATCGAGGGTTAACAATCTCTCAAGATATTTTGTAATCTTACGTAGTTTGCAATTATCCGGTGACATGGACATGTCGTGGCGCCGGTGGCAGAATAGTTGAAAGCGAATCGCTTGTCTTTGTATGGTCATGTGAAGAAGAGGGATGAACCGCATAGTTACTAAAAGAGTAACGAATATATAAATGTACGGATGAACGTAGAGGGAAATCAAAGAAAAGATGGTTGGATTGCGTGAAGAGTGATATGAAAGAAAAGGGAGTTAGTGATAGCGTGTTGACTGGTAGAGAATGCCTTGATGCATTAAGTCCGCCCATGTACCACTATTGTACATTAAGTTTAAATAAATAAATAATAAAATGGAAGAAAAAAAAAGACGTGTTGCTCCGTACACAAGTAACATGGGATAAGGGCAGGAAGATGATAAAGGCCGGGAGAATGTTGACGTGGAAGAAGATGAAGGTTTGATATCCTGCAAGCCTAGCTAAATTACCTGCAGAACGGGAGCCAATGGAGCCGAAAAGTTGAGGTAGGATATTTCTCGAAGCTGGACCGACGCCCTGGTGATGGTCGGAATCCGCTGGATGCGGGAAACATAGGTACGCTCGTTGCGGCGATGCTTAGGGGAGGCCTGCGTCCAGCTGTGGACGTATTGCGGCTGATTATCATGAACGAGGGTAACTACTTGAGATGTGTATGGACGAACTAGCTGGGTTGTGGAGGTCAGAGAGGCATTCGCTCAATGTAACATTCTGGCATTCAGCCGCATCCAGTGAGACTGGAACCCTACCATCATGGAGTTTCTTGCACGTTCTTGTCCACAGAGACTGTTTTGGAATGTGCAAATAGCTTCAACTTTCTGACTAAATGTCGACTCCTGAGCAATTCAGAAAAGCTGGTAAACGGTTTAGTTGAAATAAATGCTTTGGAGTATGACCACGAGTGAGGAATGGGTTGGACCAATGATGATGATGGAGTATACATGTCACATCAGAAAGACAATGCGTACAGGGCCGTTCTTTGGGGTTTTTCTACTCTATTTAGACCATTAAGCTACATGGTATGTATTTATTCAGATCTATAAGCCACCTATTGACCCCACAGACCCGCCACAAGAGGAAGACGTAGCTGCAGTGGTCGATAAAGGCCTTTCTTCAGGGCAACAGAGCTCGGAACTCCGCCCCGACAGCGACTAAAGAAGCATTGCTTAATAATCCTCATAGCAACGCAATTGAGCTGAGGACAAATATCGGCAGCTGTCATAGTCAGAATTGTCGAGGGTCGTCAATTTTTATAAGTAAACGAAGACAGCAGTGCGATCCTGCAAGCATTTAGGTAAAGTGAACATGAAGTGAGCTGTCATTCTTCACAAATAAGATGGAATGACAGTTCACTTCATGTTAACTCCAACTAAGTGACACACTGACACGCTTGATTTGCAAGGAAAATTTGACAATGCCATCCCTAGCGGCTGCCGAGACGTTTTCGAGAGCTTCTCTACTCTGTTCCAAGTATTAAACACAACTAGCCACCTGGTATGTATTGACCCCATAGGTGCGCCCCCCGACCAGGGGAAGGCGAGGCTGCGATGGGCGCGGGTGTGCCCTGCTGGGCTGGGGCGCGACGCTGCGTGGTCGCGGTTCGAAGCACCGACGACATCCACACCTTGGATTGTAGGATGGGTTAGGTAATTTGGACGACGTTCTTGAGTACGCACATGTACGCAACGCTTTTAGGGGAACTGAGAACAGGGTTCCGAAAAGTTTTCTTTACAGAATAATCCAGCTCTTAACTTCGATCTCAGAAACCCTGATAAGCAAATGGTCTAATTGTAGGGTAGTAAGTGGTTTCCATCGCCTATGGACATCTGCATTAGCAGAGGCATCGTGAATGCGTTGACATATCGTTTTACTATTTATAGGATTCCATTTAACCACAATCCCGCCTGATAGAAAGCGAAGATGTGGCCACCGATGGAGCGTGCTTGTGTAGATGTGAGCAGAAATCCTCGAATCAAATAATTGTTGGGGTATTTTTGAGATTTTGACCTTCAAAGTTGGTATTGCCAGTCGGTTCTCATGTATGAAGTGCAACAGGTATGTGAATTTCGATCCCGTCATGGGTCTTCTTGGGAAGCGTTGGTAAATGTGCGTATATCAACAAACGCCAAATCTAAGTATCAGAATGGTATTTAAAACTTACCTCATGGCCAAGAGCGATTAGTCCCGTTGTCAAGCATGCTAGTATCACCAGAGCCTCGTAGTAAGTTAGCATAGAGTACTTGACGGGAAGATATTAAATCCTTGATCGAGTTTTTGTATTTTTGATGAATTTTTTTTATAGGATTTTTGGGGAAATAAATGTTCGAAGGGAAGGATGGAAAGTACTGATGAGTGGTAGTAAGTTAAAGTAGTAAATGAGGTTTTCAATTTAGAATTTCTTAGAATAGATCAAGAAATAAACGGGAAATGGAAAGTGAGATACAAAGGCTCCAAAAGTGGGATGTCCTTGTCAATACTAAGAATTTTAAAGATGGAAACTTCACTAAAACACCACTTGAAAGTTTCAATAAAGGTTTTGTTACTAAAAACGATAAATGTCAAGTTTATATTACTTTAAATTATATAGTTTTGTCGAGTTATAGTCCAGTTGCAGGGATTGTTGTTTATAAGTGTTTTTAATAGATTATCTATTGACCACAAACTTTGGACGACACAATAACTGTCTACGCACAAACAGTTTACATCTCAAACGGCGTTCTTCGATCTTACAAAAGTCTCACACACTGTAAAAAATCTTCTTTTAAAAACGCATCGTCAACTTTCAATTTTCAAAGGGCAAAGCCCTAAAAGAGGTCACACATTAAGAAAAAAAACAACACTTCATTGTCTTTGATTCGAGGAGTTGGTCGCTGTCAGATTTGACAGCGGAATGCGCGGGAAAAATGGCTTTTAGGTTATACCGGCGGGAAATTGCATTTTAACAATTATTTACGTTTGAATAAAACGTTATTTAGCGTGACTTTCGGTCTGATGGCGCGACGGTGACTACTCTGGCGCCGTAAGGAGGGTGTAAGCCAAAAACCGATGCCAAATTTCACAATCACAGTAGCACGTAACGGTCGGTGATAATAAATATATGTTATAGATTTCTACGGCTTTGCTGTCATGGCCTATGAACTACAAGAACAGTTGAATTTCCAGTAATAATACCTAACCTATTCTCTGCGATGTTGTAACTTTGTATGAGCGAAATAATTTCCATTATTAGCTCAGTACATGGCAGGGAGTTGGCAGAAACTACAAAACCTTCTGCTACGACCCTTACATACTCCTTATACTTCAGAGCTGTACCTCGTTACCTACCTACTTCCAGAGATTATCAATTGCTAGCATATAAACCCTGTTTCATTGCGTGACCGAATCAAGAACGACGATATCCGCAAGAGTCTGTAACCTTGGACATAGCCCGAAGGATTCCCAAACTGAAGTGGCAGTGGACAGAGTACATTGCTCACAGAGCAGATAGGGTCTATGGGGCCGAAAAGTTCAGGAGTGGCTACCGCGTACCGGAAGACGCACCGTTGGAACCACAATATTTTTATTTTTATCAAATCAATAAAAAAATTACAAAGATAAAACGCATCAAAGATAAGGAGTGGGGGCTTGTAACGTCACTTTCCAGCAAAAAGTGTACTGGTAAGTGACGTCACACGAGTTTTCAACGCACCGCATCGTCCTCATTTTTTGTTTACCTGACAAAAGAAAATATACTTGTCCAATATTTTTTGGTTTTCTATCTGACGAACTAATTAGATTTTTCTAGTCAAATACCCTATAGAACTTTGTAGTTCACTGCTGCGTGCGTTCTTTTGTTAGTAAAATAACTATTTTGCCGTTATTTTTGTATTTAACACACGTTTTACTCGTAGTATTTTAATTGATTTATTAGTTCAATTTAGCTCATTGCTAATAAAATATACGAAATAATAATAATAATAATAATAACGAAATAACGTGTTTATTCTAAATTTGTAAATACTAGCTTGTATATTGCATTGAAAGATGAGAATCGAATCAGTAAGTGCCCGGGGAAGCAACTAGGTCGGGCAGCTCCGCGCTCCCAGCTCACGTTCGCGTCATATAGAAGGAACTAACGAACTAAAGAGCGATAGATCTGAGACCTAGTTCGCGTAGTTCGCCTGTGGGAGCGCTCTTTCGAACTAGTTCGTTAGTAATAGTGGTGTAAGGCGACAACAAAAATTTTTGGCTGTAAAAACGCTAAATCGTTTAGTGAGTATGGGAGGGAAGAATTAGATATATTGTAATACATTGGAATAAGTACAAAAAAAATATGATGACTGGTAAAGAAAGCGCCTTTTGGCCGAAGCTTCATAGTGAAAGCAATCAATAGAAAGAGTTAATATAAAAATAACATAACCTTGAACTTCTGTAGCTAGAGGTCCTCGCCTCGCTATAAAACGCTTATGAATAATAATCGATTTACGATTGAGACTTTCAATAAGACTGCTGTTTGGAGAAATCGAGGTTTGAAACCGTTTTTAGGGTTCCGAAACCGAAGGGTAATCAACGGTACCCTATTACTAAGACTCCGCTGTCCGTCTGTCTGTCAGCGGGCTGTATCTCTAGAACCTTAATAGGTTGAAATTTTCACAATGTAATACACATTGTGAAAATTTATTTATTGATTCTATACAACAAATAATAACAATTAAATTAAATTAAAAATTGAAGGGGGCTCCCATACAAGAATCTTTTTTCTCTATATTGATAATGGCAACAGGTAGACGCTTGAAATTTAGTTATATATTCACTTTAAAAATAAATAATTAAATTAAAATTAAAATATTAGGAGCCCTTGAATATTTATTTTATTCAGTTTTTTAGTATTTGTTGTTAAAGCGACAACAGAAATACATCATCTGTGAAAATTTCAACCGTCTTACTATAACGGTTCATGAGATTACAGCCTGGTGACAGACGGACGGACAGTGGAGTCTTAGTAATAGGGTCCCGTTTTACCCTTAAGATACGGAACCCTAAAACCGGCCAACTGAGAATCGGTCAGATTTCAACTGTCTGACTATCACGGTTCTTGAAATACAGCCTGGTGACAGACGGACGGACAGCGGAGTCTTAGTCATAGGGTCTTGTTTTAACCTTTGGGTAAGTACAGAACCCTAAAAATCGGCTGATAAGGATTAACATCATTTTTCTTCTAGTATTCATTACTACATCAACGCAATGGAATCCTATTGTCAAAATTAGCGGGGCAATTGCGCGTGTATTGCACAAATTACGAAGCCGACACACAAATGATTGCGGAATATCTGTATGGATGAGTCAAGTGTGTCAAGGATACCGTGGCAAGGATACTATGTCAAGGATATTCCGTTCAAGGGCAGTAGGTCAGTATTCCATGGGTTTTCATTTTCGACTTGGTAAGTAGCTTTAAGCTTCGAAGGGTTTCACTACACCTCACCTCTTGTTGGTTTGCAAGCTGTTTTTATATTTTACAAGCTACCGCCCGCGGTTTCGCCCGCGTTTATGTCGAAAATTATCCCAAGGGAACATATTCCCGGGATGAAAAGTATCCTATGTGTTATTCCAGACTATAATCTACCTCTGTGCCAATTTCATCGAGATCCGTTCAGCCGTTCTGACGTGAAAGAGTAACAAACATCCATCCATCCCTACAAACTTTCGCGTTTATAATATTAGTAGGATTTATTTTTTTATATTTTATTTAGTAGCTTTTGCCTGCGACTTCGTCCGCGTGGAATAGTTACTTGGGGCAGACATTTTTAAAGTTTTAGTCAATGCTACTGAACAGAGAAAGAATAGATTTTTAACAAATGTTTTCGACGTGATTCTTCAAATTGGCATTACTTTTTTAATTATAAACCGATTGACATGAAACAAACACTAAATGTTAAGTGAAGCTTACCACAATCAAACAACCACATCTAAATCGGATAAGCCGTTTCTGAGATTAGCGTGCACAAACGCACATACAAAAATTCTAACAATCATTGTTTTGGGTGCTATTTGCGTTGATCCAAGTTCCCAATAATATTTTTTCTCATATATCCTCCATGTACAGACAGCGATCCGTTGCATTTTTATTATATGTATAGATTGAAATATCATCATCTGCCTAGCCTTTTCCCAACTATATTGGGGTCGGCTTCCAGTCAAATCGAATTCAGCTGAATACCAGTATTTTACGTGGAGCGACTGCTTACCAGACCTCCACAACCCATTAATTGGGTTGGCAAGACTGGTGCAAGATTTTCTGGCTTCTGACAATCCGTATCGACTGCCAAAGATCTACAAATGACAGCCGGGACCAACAGCTTAACGTGCGCACCGAGGCACGGAGGAGTCTCGATATGTGAAGATGGTCACCACACCACTCGCAATCGTGCGGAAATAAAACGCAATAATTTTGTTTTCTTTTATTATGACGGTTTCACCCGCGTAGTTACCGTTCCCGTGGGAGTACGGGGATAAAATATAGCCTATGTTACTCGCTGATAATGTAGCTATCCATTGCTGAAAGAATTTTTCAAATCGGTCCAGTAGTTTTTAAGTTTATTCGTTACATACAAAAATACAAATCTTTCCTCTTTATAATCTTATATATAAAATTCTCGTTTCACAATGTTAGTTACCATATTCCTCCGAAACGGCTTGACCGATTTTTATGAAATTTTAAATGCATATTCAGTAGGTCGACCAGTTATTCTTGGTAGAACGCGCTAATCCCAGGACCAACCGGTTCGAATTGAATAAATCTTTTTGTGTTGGGAAATCTAATTATGGAGGAAGGCTATAGGCTATATAACATCACGCTACGACCAATAGGAGCCGAGCATTCAAGAAAAATGTGACGCAGACGAAGCTGCGTGGGTCAGCACTATACACGAAAGTACTTATTCCCAGAAATGAATGAACCGATTTTAATGATACTTGATATAAAGTAAATAGGATATTTTACTGAAAAAATCTAATTAGTCCGTCAGATAGATTTCCAAAAAATATTGGACCCGTATTTTTGCTTTTTTCACGTAAACAAGAAACTGGCCAAGTGCAAGTTGGACTTGCACACGAAGGGTTCCGTTCCATAAGCCGAAAAAAACATGTTTCTTGTATGGGGACGCCCTTTTATTTTTAATTTTATTTCCTTTTATATATTACATTTGTTAATATAGCGGCAATAGAAATACACACTCTGAAAATTTCTACCGTCTACTTATTACAGTTCTTGAGATACAGCCCGCTGACAGGCAGACGCACAGCGGAGGCTTAGTAATAGGGTTCCGTTGGTTACTCTACGGGTACGGAACCCTTAAAAGTACAGGCTGCAATGAAATTTGAGCATGGAGTTTGTTGTTCCAAAATTTGATAATTATCTACAATTCAAATATACATACCAATACTATCTGCAGCCAAAATACTGGCATAAAGTCCCACTTCATCATCACATTCCTCAATATCACTAATACAGCACTCATTGTCACCAGTGACGTCACGAGACTCTGACGTCACAAAAGTTCACTGACCCCCTAATAATGTCTGCGAAGATATCGACTTTTGCTCTCGTTTTATGAGATTGTCATTTTTTGGCGGGAGACGCTACATTTTTTTTTTACAGTGACACTTATTTTTTTAAGGCCTATGTTTTAAATTTTATTCAGCCTTGTTTGTTTATAAACATTAAAAAATTACGGGCTAAAATATTTTTTTTTATTTTTTTTTTTTATTTAATATGGGTTTGCTCTTGACTCTAGTCTAGGTCATAGATGACAGAGACAAAGTCGACGATGGAGCGAGCTTACCCAGAAGAAGCCTGTTCACTCTAATTTTGAAGAGATTAGGGTCGTATGCGTTCGGAAACACAGACGCAGGCAGAGAGTTCCACTCCTTTGCTGTATTAAAGAAAGTCCACATTATTTGTATCTCTTTCTAACACACGATATCGGAAAAACTTCACAGCTCCAACGTTTAGCAGATTTTTAGGTATTCCCAAAGGCAAGAATTCCTAAGGCCTTTATTTCTTTTCTTACACGACAGCCAAAAAAGGAGTTAACGTTTTCATAGCTGTCCTTTTAGCACTCAAATATTCTACCACTTAACTTCAATATTTCTACCTGGCAACACACAGTACAATTCAGCAACATTACAGGAACCTTTAACACAATTCAAGATTACAGATTACGTAAACACAAAACAGTGAATCTTCAACGACGTCTTCATTATGCGACCTTGAACTCGGTTTGGGAAAATCTTCGACGCTTCCGAACAAGTCGTGTGTTTTTGCTCAAATTTTCGTCGCTTAGGACTCAGACTTTGCATTTACTAGGCGTTAATTCCCACTTACTATTATACGGCAAAGAAATCAAGGATTTTTGTTTATTAAATTCATATTTTCGACACTCAAACTTCAGTCCAAAAAGTGCCTTAAATCTCTCGAATACCTACTCCAGCATTCAAAAGACCACACTAAAAATACCCATTACGCTCAACAATTTTTCTCTCACAAATGCGAATTTAAAGACTCATTTGTCAAAACGACGTCTGAATGTTTCCGCAAAAGGTGCTTTACTAAAAACACAATGAAGTTATCACATAATAGGTTATCAATATTTATCTTTGTAATCCGCGTCATATGTTTGTTATGTAATTTAGTTATCAATGGCACAGGTTTTTTTAAGTAGGTAATCGCGAAGAATAATGCTGAGATTTTAGGGAGGATGGCGAAGAAGAATAGAACCTTTTTTGGTCGAAAACTGTTCAGCAGGGTCCATCCCTACCTTGTTGCTATTCAATTTGCACGAAACGTTTCCAAACGTCTTTAATAGAGTGGAACTCTCTGCCTGCGTCTGTGTTTCCAAACGCATACAACCCTAATCTCTTCAAAATTAGAGTGAACAGGCTTCTTCTGGGTAAGCTTGCTCCATCGTCGTCTCTGTCATCTATGACCTAGACTAGAGTCAAGAGCAAACCCATATTAAATAAAAAAATGATAAAAATATGTGCTTGGTTTGGTAAGATTTGGGAGCAACCAAATAGTTGTGAACAATTTATTTACATGTAAACTTTACGCTGCTGCTGAGAGCAGGCGTGGGTGTGACGTGATCATCGTTCACCAATGATGCGGCCCCGTTTTGGGAGCATGATTAAGACTAGAATTCCTTAAATCATCTTCCACGTTTTTAATGTTGGAATGAATGAGTTCTAGAAGGTATAGAACGAATGACTAACTGAGTGAGTAAATGGGGGAGCGAGGAGAACTAACACTCCGTTAACGAAAAGGCGTTCGGACGTTAGGTTAAAGATTATTTAAGAAGCAACAGGATAACGTAGCCAAGATTTTTGTAAAACATAAAATGGTTTAAAATATTGTCCGAGAAGTTTCTTGCGCGTTCTTCTTCATAGAGATCTACGCTTTGGAACGTGCAAATAGCTTCATGCTTTTTAATGACTGACTTTGACAATCCAAAAGTACTTGTAAATGGTTTATTTGAAATGAATGTTTTGACTTTGACTGCACTGTTGTAAGGTGATTTTTATTGGTCATCCATTCCCAAACACTGGCTAGATCTTTGGAAAGCACGTTAAGCCGTTGGCCCTGAGTTCCCGACTGTCATATCCACATTTTTGATAGATCTCAACCGAGACTGGCCATCGGCGCGGGACATGTAGAGTAGAGCAGGGACCCCATTCTCTGCACTTAAGACTCCCATTCAACATGTTAGACAGCCTAGCTTCGCCCAGAAGGACAAGTTTCCTGGGAGCTTCACAGGCCTCGCGGAGCGACCTTACCGTTCCGAGGATTTCTACACGTTGGGTAGCCTTGGCCTTGCATTCCAGGATGACCTGCGCGGCTAATTCTTCAGCGTCAAGGCGCGGGACATATTATAGTGCACAACTGCGTGCGCAAGCACAGGTGCACTCCCTCTTCCATCACTCTCATATTACGATGGGACGGCAACCCGACACGACCGGAGAGAGATCTGGCGCAGGACCAACGGCTGAACGAGCTTTCCGAGGCACGGGGGTGTCACACCACCAACTTCCAAACTCCGGGCTGTTACTGGAAAATTCCTATTGGAAAAACTCAATTACACTTCTAGCCCGACTTGGGAATCGAACCAAGGAGTCCACGCTCGGCAGTCTAGCTTGCTTCTACTTATGACGAGTAGGAAAGAAACTAAATATCAAGTTATTCAAATAGCTTTTTGAAGCAAAAACCACTTTTGAGGAAAAAGCATTGCAGGAATTAGAAATGACAAAAAAGAAACCGCAAATGCCAAGGCCGGGTCTTTTAAGACAAGTGTGAATACATTATCATAATTTTAAGCGAGTGTTCCCCGATAGGGTACAAATAGGTTTGTAGAAACTCCATATAGAGGAGATCCTATGTCTATTTAAATCCTTATTTTTCAGTGACCAGCATTTATTTGCTTACAGGCACCATCAACCTTTTGAACGCCAAAGCATAAACGCATCGGCGTGCTCCTGACGCCAAACCACAAATTCGCCGTACTTTTTGTCACATATTTATGACGTTTGGCGTACAGGGCACGCGCTTG
>NDFZ01002997.1:0-22566 GCA_002192655.3 Mamestra configurata | reverse complement strand
AAAAAAAAAAAAAGGTGTCTGAGGCAGGATGTCCAGAGAACGATAAAGAGGAATAAGCTACCTGATCATTCTCTAGAGAGAATTCTCTACAAAGTGCCTCAGAATAGGGGAGTAAGGACTCTCCATCACTGTTTTCAGATTGCTATTGTCACTGACTCGCGGTCTACGCATCAGTGATGCGACTTTTTTGTGAATCACTGCATAGAAGCCGTCAGTTCGGCTGGGAACAAACATATCCGATGCACTACAGAAACGGAGCTGTTTCAACATCATCCTAAAAATATTATTGTATTGGACGCGCAAGACATCTTGCGATCTTTTGGTGTATTTGGCCCGCGTACAGACCTTGACAAAACTTCTTGAACAGGGTGATTTTGTCTTGGTCGCACAACGAGAGAATCTACGGGCCAACATGTTACCTCGGACCGCCCGTGCCCTATGTTCTCTTTCAATGTCTACACTATCTTTAAGGTGCCCTAAGTACGTAAATAGGGAACAATCTAAATACGGTAAAACTATNAAACTTCTTGAACAGGGTGATTTTGTCTTGGTCGCACAACGAGAGAATCTACGGGCCAACATGTTACCTCGGACCGCCCGTGCCCTATGTTCTCTTTCAATGTCTACACTATCTTTAAGGTGCCCTAAGTACTTAAATAGGGAACAATCTAAATACGGTAAATACGGTGACATTTCAACCGTCTTACAAACGATAGCCCACTTCATCTCATCTATTGAATGGCTACTACACATTCATTAAAAAATAAATATTTATGAACATATGAATGATTAAAACAATTACAATATTATTTATTATCACTCATGAAGGCACGACGTAGTTTGAAACATCCTGTAGCGATCGCAGTCCGAGGCGAGGTTCAAAGGACGGCGTGGAATGGAACGGCCACATGGTTTTGAAACGTAAACATTATTATCAGGGTGTGTTTCCTAATTCTACTACGTTATTTATTTTTACTGTACCTATTATCTTAAGAAATTATTAAAAAAAACAGTTGCACCTAGAGGTAGTTTATGTCGGGTACATTTGTAAGATGACTAAAATGGCACCGTGTATAGGTTATTTCATTTCGCTCCTCGCAGAGTCAAATATGTATAATAGGACTACTAATATTATTTATGTAGATCTAGTTCATAAATCAAGCCTAAAGGAGTTTGGTTTTTCACCTTACATTATCTTTATTGTACCTAATTACTTGTTTTTTTAGCCGGTGAAATTAACAAAACAGCAGAGGCAATTATAGAAATTGGCATTTGCCAGTTAATGATGAATAACCTGAACAACGCTCAAAAGACTCTTGAGAGAGCGTTCAAGATACATGAGAGGATTCAAAACATAGAAGGGCTTTGCGACGTTAGAATGCACATGGCAGCTGTCATGCAACGGTATGAACCTTCTCACGTTTTTAACTGACTTCAAAAAGGGAGGATATTTTTTCATGTCGTGTCACCGATTTCTTCGTCAATTTTATTGTGGACCGATTTTCAAAATTATTTTTCTATGCGAAAGTACGCCTGAGGTCATCCCTTTGATATTAACCAAGTCTACTGACTTGACCATCATCAGATACTTCTGATTTTAATTTTTTTGCAAAAAGTACGAATTGAGCCTTGCCACCGATTTTCCTGGGATACCTCCAGGAAAATCGATGGCAAGGCTCAATTCGTACTTTTTGCAAAAAAAATAAAATATAATTAAGAATCAAAACTATAAAACCGCGCAGTAATTAAAACTGTGACTGGCTCAGGAAAAGATGTTGTAAGAACTTGAATAGTGGACACTTAGGTATTACACGGACTGGAGTGAGGTGGTCCAGGAACACGTGGTAGAATTTGGGGGATGGCTTTGCAAAGCAGTAGCACAGTGTTACCAAAAGAAAAGGCGAGGAAAGATCTTCCCATCGCACAAGTTCTTGGACGGACGTTTGAATGTTCCGATGCATACGAAAACATAATAGGTAATTGTAACTATAACACCTATTTCGTTACAACAGTATCATAATCTCACTGTACTTTATGATCTGCAAACACCGCCGTTTTTCATGTTATTGCGATATCATCGCAATAAGAGTAATATTCCACTTTTCATAAAATACATGTCAACAGGAATATTAAATTTGCAAGCCCGTTGTCATTTAATCTACGGTCATTAAATGTGCTATAAACATAATTGTATGCTTTTCAAACAGCAAAGTAATTAATTCTTAGGCTCCAATGACATAAAATTACAAGCAAATCTATAAGTTTTTATTTTTAAAACGAATTAAAACCTCTGCTTCACAATCTGATGCATCTAACATGGCTGTTATCCGAACGATATCACTAGTAAACCTGTATTCTTCTTCACCTGTTTTGTCCAATGTTTTTTCCTGATTTGTATGAAATATGTATTACTTTTCAGTTGTCACAATTCAGTCAAGTCATTTTTAGGGTTCCGTACTGAAAGGGTAGCCAACGGATACCCTATTACTAAGCCTACGGTGTTCGTCCGTCCATCCGTCCGTCCATCGTCCGTCCGTCGGCAGACACTTGAAATTTTCACATAGAGTGTATTTCTATTAAATTAAAGGCAGTTTATGTTACGGAACCCTTCGTTTGAGAATCCGGCTCGCACTTGGCCGGTTTTTCTTTCCGTTATCTCCATTTTACTACGTCGAAAATCAAGTGTTAAATAAAATCTTTCTGGAACAGATTGGGTGAGCATGAAGCTGCGGCCAAGTTACTGACGGAGATGGGAGCCAGTGCCATGGAGCATGGATTGAGGAGGCACCTCGGCCGGGCGCTGCACTTGCTCGGCGAGCTCCACCTGCGAAGGGAGCGGCCAGAGCTAGGCACCCAGCATCTGGCTGAAGCATTCCTTTGCTTCATGGGCTTTCATTTTGAAGCAGTATGCATTATAATTTATTCTTATTTAATTATCACTTTACTGCGCAATTATTACACGCTCATAACAATACTTTTTGGGAATTTTATAACTAGATAGAGGTACATACAAGTATTGCTATTGGTATCGCTCTTTAGTCATTTTAAATATGATTTTAAAGTTAATTTGTAATGGAATATTTTTAATAAAAAAGGTGCGAAATGCTAGCGTCGTTGATATTGACAAGATGAGGGATACAAAACAAGAAGGTGTGAGTGCGATATATGGGGCCACACAAGAAATATACGAAGAGGAAGCTGAACAATCGAGACTAATGACCGCTATTTCTGCAGGTTTATATCCTGTAATATTTTGTCTTCTTTTTGGCCTTTTATTTTACTTCATAAAACTAAGAACAGGTGAATCTATTTGTGATAGTACACATAGCAGGCGATCTCTATTTATTCTATATCATTACAGCCGAAAGACCAAGTGTCGCCACATCGAGTGGTTCTGGGTTTCTCGCATCCAGCGGCTTCGCTTATTTAAATCAATGATTAATGTTACAGGTCAAGAACTAATGGGCTCCTACTTCACTTTATTGAAAGAGGCTGGCGAATGTTCAGTCGCTAAAATGAAAACGATTGAGTGGAAACTGTCGCACACAGGCTGGTGGATCAAGAAACAACACCACGACTTTCTGCCGTGTCCGTGTCCTGTGCATCACCGAACTCCTCTGGATGTTCTATGGTACGTATTATTTTACTAAATTATAGCGTACCATAGAACATTTGCTAAATGCATGTTCTCGGTACAAAGTTCTTCCTGCCACTTTCTTTTATTAGGGACTTAATATAGCGGACAGGTCGCGCGACTAATTATTTGTCAGCAGATGTTTCCTTATAAAATAAACTTACATTTATTTAAAAAAACACAGCTTTCTATACTTAAAAGTTTTGGCGGTACGTTGGTAGTCGCACATGCAAACAATTTTATAAGTATAGATAGATAAAAGGTATAAATTGTTCAAGAGTTATTGCTGTACCCACTGACTAAATTAAATTTTTGTAGGTTGCAATTAACAGCAAAGCAGGCCACAGACACCAAAGTATTGATCGATGAGCTCGGGAGCGAGGGGCTCGTCAGGGCATCCACCATCCATGACATCAGACAGCGGCACAGCAGCTACCGAGGAATTAAGTCTAAGTCTGGACTGAGTCGCGTAGAAATCGCTACTAGCAATCTTTAATTACCTACCTACGTCATTATTATATTTATTTTACCCTTATTCAAACATTTTACTAACATTTTCTAATTCAATAAGGGCCTCATATCTTTATCTTTATTATATCATTCTTATTAAGTATTTAGAAATAAAATATAGTTTCTTTATTATAAAGTTTATTAGTTCGCCTCATTCATCGTACAACGTACAAAGGGTATAATTTAAATGTCTATTTACAAAGAACTTAGACTAACCGCATAGTTAAAAAATATTGAGCAAAACATGCAAATGGTTGCACCGTCTTCAATACCTTCCCGTTTGTAAAGGGTCTGCCACCGATATAACATCTTCTTGACAATAACAATATGTAACAAAATTATTTTATGCTGCGCATCAGCACAGGCTTAACAAAAATGCGAGAGCCATGCGTCCATATTCATATAAAATTAAAATTAATTTAGGAATCTTATGCAACTATTCAGTACGCTTTGGTAGTTTTGCGTGGTTCCAGGCGGACCTTGAATCCCTCAGCGCGCTTCAAGATAATATCAGCTTGCAATTTGAAGTCTGACTCCTTAAGATCTGAGTGGACGCGGAAACTCCTAAGTATCGTGGACAGGATAATCTTCAGCTTCAGCATGGCGTATTTACGACCTTTGGGAGAAATACACAGATTTAGTACAAAGATATAGAGCAAAGCATACCCATATTTCTTTAAGATAATATTCTTTTTGTACTCACCGACGCAACTTCTGGGTCCAGCGGAGAAAGGCACAAAGGCGTAGTAATGACGGTTGGCAGATTTTTCAGGCAGGAAGTTGTCGGGGTCGAACTTTGTAGGGTTGGGGTACACGTCGGGCCGGCGGTGCAGCTTGTACGTCGCCACTACCACAGTGGTACCAGCGGGCACTTGCTTACCGCAGGAGGCTGTACAAAGAAAAGGTTTTAAACACTGTTCCAAATATTCCAAAATTACAGCTTTATAGAAACGGATACTTACGAAGAGTGATATCTTGTTTAAGGTGACGCGCAATAATTGGCACTGGCGGGAACATCCTCAATGTTTCCATGAGGCACCTTTCAAGGTATTTCATCTCCAGAGTATCCTGGAATGTGGCTGGGCGGTCTGAATCACCGAAGATCTTGTCCAGCTCATCAATAACTTTGTCTTGAATGTCCTGGTGGATGCCCATCATTGATAGGAAAAAGCTACTACCAGCGGCAGTTGTGTCGTGACCCTGAATGAAACATTAAATTTAATACATAATTAGATATTCTACGAAAGAAATCATGATTGTTGTTCACTCTATTCATTTAAAATATTTACCTCGAACATAATGGTGTCTACTTGTTCTTTAATTTCCTCGTCGGAAATAACAACGCCGCTCTGTGAACTCTCGAGAAGGAGGTCAAGGAACGCCAGACGTTTCTTCTGTCCTACATCGGCGTCATCAACGTCCAAGTCGTCCTTGAGACCAGCCGACTGTCCGAACGACAGACCCTCAACGGATGTGGTTTTGTTGGCTTCCTCGGTGGTGGTGGTGGTGTAGTCTTGCAAGATTGTTGGCCTCTTGCCGGAGTTGAATTCCTCCTTCTTCCTTCGGATAACCTTAAAATTCATAAATGCAATGAGATAATTGCTTTAGTAGGTAGAATCAAAGTCATAGTTATTTATATGCGGCCCATTATAATGCTAGTTTATTCCGTTGCCTTTGATGGTCGCATCAATAACAAGTTCCAAGTAGCGTCCGATAGGTCATCGAGTCTAGGCCGGCTGGGTAATTCGAGTTATTATGATGTACTATTAGTAATGAGTGTTACCTTCTTGGTCAGGCCGTGGATGACGTCAAGGAGTTTGGTCTGCTTCTTTGCGTAGTCGGTGAGTTTGAAGAGAAGGTCTGGCCTGAGCCAGATCTTAGTGTGCCTCAAGTGAAGGATGTCGCACATCTTCATCACAGCCATAGCGTATTCGAATCCACTCTGGTCTTGTGTGGATTTGCTGACACCCATAGCGGTTTCTAGAGTAAATATAAATATATTTTTAACATAAAACATCTTTGTTAAATAATGAACCATTAAAATAACTTGGCACACAAATAACATAATCGGTTTTAGTGTTTAGTGTTTATGACAGTTAGAGTGTGAACACATTGTGAAATTCTAATAGCCGGATGGTTGTTATTTGATTATCTTTTGGATAGGGCAATATTCTTAGATGCACATAAGCTTGGTCCGGCTTTCTATCTATCTTATATCAGCCGATATTAGATCGGTCGTAGACGCTCGGCGCGCTGCCGTTCACTCTTATTTAATAAAAGAAAGAGTTTTTGACCTCCATTGAATTCAAAACAATTGCGTAAGGAGGATAGCAATAAAGGAGCGTAACGATCGTGGCCGGGAATGGCGAATATTGGCCATTAGCACGTGAGCACGTGGGGGGTCGCCTGCCCTGCCGCCCGGTAGTACTACGTGCCGGTGAATCAGTGCCGAGTGCCGAGTGGTACCACGCACGTACCAATGATTCAATCATACTTCCATCAACACTGACCACTGACCGTAGAGATCCGTTTTTATGAAATAATGACCTGGCACGCTGTTCTTGATAGCAATTGAAATCTCGCACGGAGATGCATTGCTAGCAATGGAGTTTCTACTGTTACAGAATACAACTATAATGCAGGACTTTGGCACAAATTGTAATTTAAAATCTAGTTGTTTTAGGACGTTTCATTTTGGTGGCGTGACTAGTGAATAAGCAAAAATAACAATTCAGATAGCGACAACGTTTATAGCGAATAATAACAATATCTTATGAAAATAAAAAGTCTACCCTTCTAATGGTTTTTGTTAAGCTTTGTTAACCCCTAAAAGGTTCAATTAGCTCGAAACTTAACACGCAATGGTATTTTAGTTCCTCCGAGGCTCTGTTTCCCGCTTAAGGAAAAACTTATAGCGGGTATATTACCGCAGTTTTAGGAGGTCTGTACTGAACCGGATAAATTGTTCTGAGCAAACTACATAATTACCACCATAAACATCACGGATACAATCCATACTGCTATTTAGTGTTCTATTTATCTCGACTTCCTTCTAATGACTATTATTATAATACGCAATAAGGCGATTACTAGCTACGTGATAAGTGTAGATTTGCGTAGTTTGAAAATCTAGGAATTACCTATCTACAGTTGCATAGAACTACTTCATAAAACCGCATAATAAGATCATGCAATATGCAAGAGTTAGTCGGAGCGGCGGCTGTGCGACTCAAGAATTGTGCATTAAACATAATTTTGTATAAGAGAGTTGAATCAACACGTAGGTAATCTTCGTCTCGTAGATTTCGCAAACGGCTTAATAGGTTCTCGGAGCATTTGCTTCAAGAACACGGTCTGTTGTCCATGTGAGGGCCGCCGTGTTGTCATAGCGTGCCTGGCTACGTGACATTACATACAAATTGCTCTTTATCCTGCTTTATTTTTGTGCAAACACCTTGAGATTTAAGACCATTTCCACTTAACGCGTTCAGTCTAGTTTCGGGGTGCTTTTAGTTTCATGTTAGTCTTATTGTACGCAAATGAGCGAATTTAAAAGGTTTTTGTTTGTATTCTTATCTTGGATCATATTTATAGCCCTGTCACATTTATCTTTAATACCAAAATATGACCCGCGAAACTTAGGTTCTTGGTTAACGAATTGCTCATGGTATTAGATTGTCAAGTGAAGGTTAGGTTGCAGTAAATTGAACACCATTCGCTTGCATACAACTTTAGCTCTTTAGAATGTTCAGAATTGTATAGTGTTCGGCAGTCAGCTGCTTCCAATGAGAGTTTATTTAAAATCAGATACACCTATATTTTACTAAGTACTCGCACAACAACACAGTGCGCTGAGTAGACGAGTCATTGAGAGGGAATATATTCAAATTATAACTATTCGGCGCACGCACATGTGACCATTGGTAACAAAAACTGAATGATCCTACGCATGTCTAGTAGCACGTACGTGACATTGAAATGAAAAGAAATGTTATTTTAACTATTTTGATTTTTTTATTCTAAGTACTTGTTGATCGGTAAAGCGAATAATTTATTGTCAGTTTGAATACAATGGA
This sequence comes from Mamestra configurata, assembly GCA_002192655.3. Classification (NCBI taxonomy): domain Eukaryota; kingdom Metazoa; phylum Arthropoda; class Insecta; order Lepidoptera; family Noctuidae; genus Mamestra; species Mamestra configurata. The sequence goes on along the minus strand of NDFZ01002997.1, from coordinate 14,346 downwards.
TATTTTGTATTTATAATTTTTGAATAAGTAGGCGACATTAGGTGTATTTTTCCACTTCATTTTCATATATTCGAAGGTAATTAAATAAAACTTTTCAATGTTACATGCAAAACTGCTGAAAACAGGTACCTATTGTCGCTAATAAGAAGGCAATCCAACGGCGGTAAAGTCGGTAAACTCTTTTTCTTGCCACTATTGCTATTTGCAACATTAACGCTCCTCGCAATTTAACTATTAGTTCAAAATTTTCAATAAAACTACCTCGCCGCGCCGATAAAAAAGTCGAGAGATGAAAGTCTCCTGCCAGGGTTGCGAAATTTGTTCGAAAGAGTCACCGCAGACTAGAATACGCCTGCAACTAAGCCCGAAACTACGGACTTCGGGCTTAGAGAGGGCATTAGGAGGAACACGTATGGGTTTCAAGCAAGAGTTCACTACCTTCCGCTCCGCTCGGAGCGGTAGGAGTCATCTGATGATTTCCCTTACTTAAAAAAAAGTCTTCTTACCAAGCAATATCTCCACAGTGCATTCGCTCATGTAGTCGTGACAATCGAATTCTCCAGCCTCTTTCTTCAGTTTGCTAACGACGGCCCTGGAGTTGGCGTTGAACAGGTCAATGAAACTCTTCAGCACGTTCAAGTGGAAGGTGGGAGCGATCAGCTTGCGATGAGACCTCCATTTCTGGCCTGAGATTACAAGAAAAAAATGTCAGAATAATTAACAAGACTTGGTTATTTCAAGCATCTAATCAATGCTCGTATCGTTAATTATTACGAGTTAAGTGAGACTCCTTTATGCGGCTGTAAAGTATTTCCTGAACTCGGTTTATGGTTATGCTTTGTTGATGCCTAGTGTGACATAAAGTGGAACTAAAGGAACGACCTTATTGGCGCACGTAGACGCTGCCTCCGGGAATTTAGGTCTAAGATAAAAATCTTTTCCTCAATAAAACTTATTGTTGGCCAATTGAAATTCTATAATCGTCGACAAAGTTTATTACGGTTTGACGTCAGAATTGGGCGGTGACTGTGAATAGGTAAGGGTAATAATGAAGTGCATACATCATTTTTGGTTCAGTACTGATAGCTTAGTAAATTTTGCGGACTATTTTATCGCTTCAGTGCGCAAAATTCATACGTACAATTACATAACTTCAATTATTTCCCTTCGCCGTAAATTTTTTGAAAACATGTTTGAGACAGGGTTTACGTTTTCAACAATAACTATTTTTAAAAAAGCTTTCGCTTTGTTAAAAATAGTGTCTTGTTTAAGGCCAAACTCACCGGTACTAATGAGAAGACCATCTCCGAGCCAGGGCTTGAAGAATCTATATTCATCAGCCTTGTCAATGTGTGTGTGGCTGCTAAGGATCAGCTCCACGTCACGAGGATCGTACAGGAACACCAGGAGACGGGGTCCGATCCAGATTTTCACGACAGATTCGCCATCGTAAGGAATACTCTTCTCGATGACGTTTCTGAAGATGTCTGTAGAAAGAATAAAAATAATACAGTTAACACAGTTTATAGTTACACTTCTCTGGCATGAAAGAATGAATGCTCTGTTTTAAGAGGATTCTAAAGTTTTAACGTACGAACATTTCTGCGGTTTATGGTTCAACTTTGTGATGCACGATATGACTGTTTTTGTTGGAAATGTTGTTTGGATGTCTGCCGGCGTGTGCTTATTTTAAGAGTGTCTATGTGCCTTTTAACTCTAGCAAGCGTTGCATATGTTAAGAAGTTGTCAAGCTTACCGTGAGAGCCACCGGTGAACTCCAGTGCGTTTCCAAGGAGTGGCAGGCCAGGTGGCCCGTGCAGCTTGGCTGCCAGCTCATACATGTGTCTCCTCGACATACGCCAGTAGGCGTACCAGAGGATGAGGGCAGGTACCAGGAGCACATAGAACAGGCTGGTGGCAGCCCAGGTGCTGGTGGGCACCACGCTTTCGGCAGCCGCGTAGCTCATGTTAAGATGATTTTACAGCTGTGAAATTTGACTAGGGGTTAACAAACGGGCCGATGAAGAAAGTAGCCACATGGAAAATTATGTACAGACTCAATCAAATGTGATGTATGACGGTTAAATTTAACACATAGTCTATGGTAACGTCTTGTTTCACTATTTCTTGCAACGAAATGATAAAAAATGAAAGTGAGATTGATTACAATCTCGATTTCGTTACAAATGATAGATCGTTATCTTTTAACATTACTGTTTCTAAAACCTGACTAATCTTAGATTAAACAATCAGGTATAAATTATACGTAGGTAGATAACATGTACCTAAGTTTTGTTACGTAACTTGAAACAAGTTTGTAGCTTGGAATCAGTACCATTTAAGTTCATAACATTATGCATAAGCACTCGTATAAAAGCCTAGTTATTATTTACGTTCATAGTTCTGTATATATGCTGATAAAGCTTTTGTATTTACTCAGTATCATAACTTAAAATTAAATGAAAATAATGTTGTTAATTGCGTATTACAAGTTCTATTTTTTAAATTAATTTCCGTGTTAGGGATGGAAGCAATTACTATGAGTCTTTCCCGCCCTAAGGGGCCGAACACACCGCCAAAGCGATTTGCGTTCTTCGGTTGAGTTCTGCGTTCCGCATTCACACATGCGCCCTGTACCTGTGCCCAGTAATCTTTAGCAGTGATAACACGTCGCATTTGCCTATTTTGACGATTTTGATAATCCTCGTCTCGCAAATCATAAAGAAAACGTTTGTCTCTCACTAATTCAATAAACTTTTCGATCTCTTCGGCCATCGTGACCTTTTTTTCCTTGCTTTTGCAAATAAGGGACTCAGACAGAACGCGCGTTCACATTGACCGTCGCGGTCTGACTGCTTTTGTGTGTTTAACATTTTAAGCCACCTCATAGATTACAGTGAACGCAGAACGCTGAACTCGGAACTCTAACCGATAGACCGCGCGCACTGGGGCCGGCGCCTAAGGAAGCAGCGATTTCCACCCGCTACTCGGATTAAACAATCACTACTTTCCGAGTACGAGAAATGTTTTTTTTTTTTGCATAAGGTCATTTTGATTCAATACAAAAATAACTAACGAACTTGTTATGAATGGAACTTTTAGGTTCTGATAGCGCAGTAAACAAATATTGATATTAATTAAAATGTTGTTTTTGCTTTTTGCGAGGTCAAAGTAATCACATAACAACGTTGACTCTATTTCTGACGACGCCAGACATTCGACGGAGTTTGGCAGAAATGAGCTAAGTTGCAATTATTTCCTCAGAGTTTAATGGCGTTATTGGAATATAACACTAATACTGTTTACGCTCTCTGGCCTGTGACCCCCGAGGTTGGCAGTTACCGTAATTGTGGCTATTTCAGAATGTGATCGAAAACATTCAAGTTTATGAAAACAATGACAGGTTTAGGCCCATTAAATAAGCTTTAAGTATGTAGTCGTAGGTAAATGTAACGTGAGTAGAGTCACGTGCCTGACTACAGCTTAATAATAATCAAGTATTTTATCAAGTCAAACAGTTTTCAGTATGCGTAAACTTTAAACAAACAGACATTATATTATAATTAAAATTTAACTACGTCAATAATTTCATTTTCTACGTACATAGGTGAGTATTCATATTTGTTGAATATCAAACGTGTTTTGAATTTCAAATAGCTTATAGATAATCTACGTATTGAATTATACCTATAAGTAATAACTATTAAACTGGTGCCTATTATACCTATTTATTAACATTTGTGTGCAATGTTTATTAGTTCTCGTGGATTATTAATTAAATACTGTTAATTGATGCGATTAAGTTTACGTTTATTACAAACATAAACTTACAGTACGTCTCTTGCTGCGATCCTTATATACCTTCTAATACCTAAAAACCCACGAATATAAAACGTCGCTAAATGTTCCTCTACAAAAATAATTAATCACTTAGTCACTGAAAAATTAAATCGAGATATTTTCTCCCACGATAACCGCGTTTATGCGACCCGTAGTTATTCATAAAACAGGTTTTAGAGCTGAACTTTATGAAGTCTTTTAAAGATTGACTTTATGAAATACCTGATGGAAAATTTGGTACTTAAAGGTTTTGTTGAACTTTGTTAGCAGGCACTAACAAATTTAACCATAAATTCGACATTGTGTGGCCAAAGCAGTATGCTATAGAAAACCGAGTTCAAGCCTGCCTTTACGACTCCTTTACAGGTTTATGTTCCTAGGAATGACCCCCATGACCCACAATGACCCATTGGAATAAAGGAAATGTCGAAACTTTTGTAGAGTCATTATGAAGTTCTTGTTTTTGTTGTAGGTAATAAATCTATTTATAACACCTCGTATGTTACGCGATACTAAAAGTTTAATGCTAAAGCTTGATAGCATACAATAACAGCCAATAAAACTTTGAATACTATGAAATGATTCTAGAATCAATCAATTACTAATATTTTGATCTGGTAATAAAAAATAGCGCTTAGGTATTTGCATTCTAATAATTGCTGTTTTTGCTGTTCTATTCAATGAATATATGCTGAATCATTCAAGTTTTGCCTTGAATGCAATGGGCGTTTGTTAAATAATTTTTCTTTTCTGTTTAGTTTGCACACGCGTGTTTCTCGGAAATATTAATACCGGGATAAAAACACCCAGAGTTACTTTTACATTTCAAATTATTATTAGTATGAATACCGATTTAGCAGCTACGAGGAAAAGTATGCTTTGATATATACAAATTACAAATAAATGATTCTGACTCTGAGATACGTAAATAATTTAGTTTACCTAAAGTACCTACTTACTACTAACAAAACTAAAAGTTAAACTAAATTATTTTTATAAGTTTGGAATTTTCAAAAGCTTGGCCAACTCACTATAGAAGATGAGCGAACCTACTGCCTGGGAAGAACTTTAGTTCCGAAGTAATGATTCCTAGGAAGTCAGTCCTAGTAAAACATAGTACATACTGGCAAAAAATACTTTATGAATACCTTCTTTTTCATAGTGAACCCTGTGGTATTCTTTTGTCTAAAATTTTATGCCAGATTTATGGCAGAGTTATCGAAAGTAAAAGTGTGATCTGTCTCTGAGGTTTAGAAGTCTTAGTTCTTCCAGCATTAGCCTTGAACTTGGACGTGATTTTTCCTAATGAATGCAAAATTTACACTTGCTGTTTAATTTACTAAGCTGTTTATTCCGCAAACACAGCCTAATTTATGCTGAGCCGACCATTTATTAGAATGTAAGGTAAAGATAAATTCCTTTACCTAAGTATGATTGTGTGTCTATGACATTTATAAGGTAAGCCTTGTCATTAATGCAAATTGTTTTAGAGATATCATTTGTTTTGTAAAAGGGTTATGAATCAATTTACTTGAGAGTGATAAAAAATATGGTGTTGAGAACGACTATATGGACGAAGTGGCTAACATAGTAAAGAAAACATTTCAAAACATACAGAAAAATAAGAGGTAGAGTTATAGTTTAAATAAGTTGCCAAGATAGATTTTCAAACATCAGAGAAGAACATACAAAGAAGAAACTACACACAGTCCAAATGAAGGGGAATAGAGTAGCCAAGTGGCACTGGTTAGAACAAGGTGGGAATTGTTACACCGTTAAGTGGACCCCACTTAAATTGTGGATGTATGGACGGACATGGATGGACATCAATCATATTGTGAAAGATTCTGAGATGACTATAATTTTGATCTTTTACTGCAGTATTACTGGGTACAGAAGCGTATTGAAGTATTTTATACATGTTTATAGAATATTGACGTGAATTTATGAAGTGTGGCTCGCGACAGCGAAGTATCGAAAGTAAAAGTCCTTTCTTGCAATGTAGATACTACATGAATGACTTCGATTGTTATTATAAACGTAACAAAAATATTAATATAATTAGCTAAATGAGCAGAGTAGACAGTAACCGTATCCTCAATTTAAAAGAGAAGTGGACATTACTTGTAACTAGCCTTGTGCAACAATCACAATAATACGCACAGTTGATTTCACAAGATAAACTGTTTAGGTTTAGTTTGAACCAGTTTGGGCATAGTTAAGATAAAGTACAAATATTTGGTTATTAATCACTTTTGTAAAAGCAATGAAAACTTAATTTTACACTTAATAACTCACAAAAATACTTCAAAATGTGTCTAATTAATAATTGTAGTACCTGTAATTGAACCAATTTTTTTATGTTTGAACTTGTGAAACCAAACTGATGTTTTAACTATTAAATTACACTGTATTTAAAAGATGGCTCCCTACCTCTCGTTAAGAATCACCTCCACTGCGGGGTAGACAAATTGTCCTATCCCCAAACGACACTCAACGTGTCTCACTACAGACTATCGTTGAAACTCCTGCGCAACTGTCTATATACACGCGCATGACGTCAAGCGTCGTCACCGCCTGCCTGATACAGGCCACATTACTATGCAAATCTTATTTTAAAAAAACTTCAAAGAAAAATTTGTTCATTTTGTGGACATTTCCAAAATCGTTTTCCATTACAGCAATAAAAATATTCAACACAATCGTGATAAGGAAATAATTTTGTCTTGTGGAGAAAAATTAAAGAAAAAGTCTTAATTGGCTGTTTAAGGTTTACTATAACATCAATGTTTTGTTTATTAAGAGATATTTAATAGGATTTTGTATTGTCATGAGCAAAATATAATTTAAATATAAATTGGACTCCTGATCATTAAATGGCGTTGTTAATTCCATTAATTATTTTGTCTAAAATATAAATATTCAATTTTTTACTAATGACTGTGCATTGTTTAACTCGGTAAGAGGCGCTACCGGGTAAAAATTACAACATGGTGCATATATTCGTAAATATTTATTTGTCTGCTTTAGGTTCATTATTTTTATTAGTCTACATTTAGATTTTTGCTGTTTTATAGACTATCAAGATGCCTTATTTTACTCTTATTGAAGAATAAATAAGAGAGTGCCAGCTTTTAGAAAATAGTGGCGAAGGAGATATTTCTAATATTGAAGACAATGAGGATTATAGTGAGCATGAAAGTAATTTAGAGCAAGAAGGAGAAAGAATCGAAAAACTAAGACTGATTGCAATTTATGCCATGAAAAGATATGTCGAGAACATACTGTTCCTACTTGTGAAGAATATACTCAATTAGTCATATTGATCATTATAGACGAAGAGGTTGATAAAGAGGTTGATTATTTTTAGGTTTTAATTTAAATGTTTTGTTTAAAAAATGCCAAATTAATACACGTTACAATTATTATTATAAGTAAGAATATGTTATGTTCCTTTGATATTGATCTCGGTTTTTTATTTTTCTAATATGTTAAGAATCAAATTTTTGTTAGCCATGTGCAAAAATCGTTTTATTTTATGCGGTGATTTCTTTAAAAAATAATACATTATATTAATATATAGGTAAATACTTTATTCACACATTTTTTCGTTAAAAATATAATAAAATATAACATAAAATTGTTTTATCAAAATAACTACAAAAAACCCCCAGTTTCACAATAAATCCATGTGGCAATTTTTACCCGGTAGCGACAGTCCGTGATGCATTATAGGGTGCGCCTCCCGCAGAGTAAAATACATTTTGACGTCTTGTGTCAATAATATGTACTTATGGTTCCAAACTAAAGTGCAATAGTGAACCTCACAAGCAGGAATTTATTCTATTGGAGTTTTTGATGGAAGAGAAGCTGCTTGGGAGTTACTTTATCAGGAAAAAAGGTTACTTACAGATATTTAAATCCAAGGAGGATTCCTGCCAGGGTTGCGGGATTTGTTCGAAAGAGTCACCGCGAACGCAAAGGGCATTAGGAGGAACACGGCTCGGTTTTAGCCAGTAAGAGTGATTTCCTATCCTTAAAAGAAGGAGGATTGTAAACATAGTGAATAATTATTAAGAACTAGCTGCCGCCCGCGGCTTTGCCCGCATGAATGTCGTAAATTATCCCCAGGAAACATAATCCCGGGATAAAAAAGTAAGTAATAATCCTATGAGTCTGGAATACAGACTATAATCTTCCTCTGTGCCAAATTGCATCAAGATCCGTTCAGCCGTTCTGACGTGATTGGTAACAAACATACATCCATCCAGACAAACATCCAAACTTTCGCATTATAATATTAGTATAGATAGTATACTTCTATGGTATAAGTAAAGATATTTTTAAGTGAAAGTACACCTTTATAATGGACTCGAGAAAATGTCTTAATGGGAACAAAACTAATTAAATTCCGACGTAATCCTGGCCATATTTTCTCTCTTCTAATGTTGACGGAAACGATTTATTTTAATAGAAATTATCAAATTATCAGTTTTCTAAACGTGCCATGGGTAATGTGACTTAACAAAATAATATCTTTCTAATCTACAAAATCTGTGTAGGTAATGGAAAATGTTTTCCCAAGATTCGTAATAATACAGGTGACAGGTGAAAAAGACGGTGCTGACTAACAGTTAATTAAATTATGCACTTCTTTTGCGTATAGTATGGAAGTCACCTACGTACCTATGTCTTGTTTTTGAAAAACAAAACTGAAATGCAAAATGGTGCTTCGGCTTTTGAACTTCATGAGACATGCATCAAACACAAAGGAAGCAAAGCAAAGGAAAGAAAGTTATCCAACTCAGCATTACAAGTAGGTACGGTGAAGACCCTCTTTTTGTTAAGAAGTTTAGGAACCTAATTATAAATATTCAAAACACACAGCCCTTTTTCGATAAAAAACACTTTTTAACCATAAGCTAATTTAAAACACTAATGTTATGCAGATTCTGTATTCAAAGGAAATATCTCAAAATTTAGTAGTTCAGGAAAATACAGATAATTTAATCTAAACAACTAGTTCAAATTTTGAAGGAGGAGATGCACACGTTTATGACGCTGAAAGAAAGAGTGTGAATGACGTATGATCAGAGTCGTAAAGTAGCTGATATAATTTTTAGGTTCATAATGATCTGAACAACCATCTCACGTTTGTGGCGGTATGAAATCACTCAAACCACTTTTTTCATCCTAATTTCACATGCTGACATCTTGAGCTCCACCGCGGGTGCAGCGACTGACGCTCATTATATTGAACGTTAATCTGCTCAGTATGAAAAATTTTCGATATAAAAATTCCTCCTACAAAGTATAAGCATATGGTTAAAACTTTATTATTAATAGGTAAACCTGGTAAATCTAACTCAAAAATAAAATTAACAGAAAGAAAATCTAGGTGCGTGTTTTTTCACCAGAATACGGCAAAGGTAAGGATTAAATGGCACATGACCACGGCTAAGTTCTGAACATCAGCAATTTTTCCAATATTTATCGCCTAAAAGTAAACAAGTTACATACATAATTATCTTTTGATTGAATAAATAATTCAATACAAATATACAGCGCGAAATTTTAATGGTAACAACCATTAAAATTTCCCGTAGCGAAATGAGTTTGTCTTGGTAATACAATCGATTTATGAAAAATAATAAATTTAACATCAAGAAATGGCAGAATAACAATTGTGGTAAACAAAACTCGAAAGTGATTTCGAACCAATAGTTATACACCGCGATAGTTTTGCGCAAAGCGGCCGCGGTCGTTGCCCTTCGCGTATCAACCAGCTTATAGGTACTCCTGATTTAATGGCGCCACTCGCTGTGGTNCGGCCGCGGTCGTTGCCCTTCGCGTATCAACCAGCTTATAGGTACTCCTGATTTAATGGCGCCACCCGCTGTGGTGACAAAGNTGGCGCCACTCGCTGTGGTGACAAAGTGAAAAGAGCAAACGGCGGCGCGTGCGTGTGTTGAGTAGTACCTACGTCACGTCTAGTGAGTTACTATTGCTTCTCACGCTTTCGAGTTTATGAATATTTTTTTAATTATTTGAAAACAAAAATATTTTTATTTTTCAAGTTTAACTTTATGTTTCGATAATACTACTGATAGCTAATCGTTCTGCCGCGGGAAAACAACCATTACAATTTCAGCGTGTATAATTTTGTGACTTGTTTGAAACACTGAAATCGCTAAAAATAAATCGACTGCCTCATACATTTATGTGAGCATAATAAACTCGAGCTTAGAACTTATGCAAAGTACGAACATCTTTCATGGGGTACTGTGTTAAATGTTACAACAAAATACCTTGTGACATATTAGAACTAAATGAAAGAAAATTTAAAACTTACATTAAAATCACACTTTGTAAACAAGCATATTAGAAACTAGATGATTATATTAAAGATAAGAATGCTTGGAAACATGCTGGTCCTTTATTTTCGCGATTTCGGGGTTGGTCCCAAAGCAAAAATTGTTCATAATGATGAGTACAATGTCTCCTTTTAAGTTACATATTGCGTTCATAGACGTTGCTGTTACACGTCGTATAGAAAGAGACAGAAACAACACAAACAAACAAATATAATCCTTTATTTACACCAAGGAAAAAAAAGTAGGTATCAACATTATGATGCTAATGCAATACCTTCGTATGCACTATCTTATGTAAACATCTCTATTTCAAGTCCTTTCGTTTTATTCATTATTTATTTATTTATTTCCGGCTGTAACCAGCCATCAGACTAACTTCTGTCTATGACTGCCCTTGATGCTTCAAAAGAAACCGATTTCTTTTAGTGAGATGTTTTACAAGAGAATGAATTATTATCTGAGTGAATGGTTGTTTCCAGTTGTTTTGAGTAGCTTCTACAATCCCTGTTCTACATAAGAATCTTGGTCCTGAATACTGTTTTCCTTTCGAACAATTTATACAGAGCTAAGTAACCCCTAGTGGCCTTTTTACCTTAACAGTTATCTACCTTGCAAACTGTTTCTCTCGTAGTTTACAAACAAAAAACGCTGAAAGCGTAATTTGCTAGAAGTTCGAAGTAAGCATTGTCCCGACTATGTTAGCATTCCTCGCGGCTATTTGCGGGGTCGGCAATATTCAGCGTGTTTTTACCTAGACTCATTGTTTGCCTCGTTTAATTTGGGCGAATGGATCGTGTTCAGGTGCCGATAGCCGGCAGTTAATTACATTTATGTTCATTTACATAAATGTGACTGCATATCGCACCTTTAAAGTAAAACCGTTACTAAACGAAAATTTTCATGAATTGTGGTATCAATGCCATTGCCACCTATCTAAAAACAGTGACTATTTTCTACTATTGGCTCCCCTATAAAATTTCATAATTTCGTTTAGTAACGGTTTTACTTTAAAGGTGCGATATGTGTCTGGAATACAGAGTTAATTAAAATAGGAACTTTCGTACAAAACCTTTTTTAGTCCCCATGAAGAGTAACTGTCTGGGGAGAGCGGAGGTACCTATGTGACAAACTTCTACCGACAGAATTCTAAGGCTGGCACGATACCACATGAGTCTCGACTCCTATACTAGCTAGTATTTCCCAGGTTTTCCCGACATATATCTCCTTATTCCCCTACTTCATATCGTACATGAATTGTAAATAAATAAGTACTTTAATCTTGTGGTACATTATTTTTATATATCATCCAACATTTGCTACTTTGGGTTACATTATTGCAATTTTCGTAAGGATCTCTACTTTTTCAAAAATAAAATATAGCCTATATTTTAAGTTAATAATGTAGCTGTCTAATGGCGATAGAATTTTTAAAATCGGTTGAGTAGTTTTGAGCCAAATCGAAACAAACAAACAAATACATATTTTATCTTTATAGTTTTAGTTTAGAAGTTTAAATAATATCTCGATATTAAAATAATAAGATCCTGTTAAAATAGATGGAAAAACTTTTAGAATTCATATAAACCACCAAAATAAGGATAATAGTAAAAAACAGTTAGAAAAACGCATTAGATACTTTCNCATGAAGAGTAACTGTCTGGGGAGAGCGGAGGTACCTATGTGACAAACTTCTACCGACAGAATTCTAAGGCTGGCACGATACCACATGAGTCTCGACTCCTATACTAGCTAGTATTTCCCAGGTTTTCCCGACATATATCTCCTTATTCCCCTACTTCATATCGTACATGAATTGTAAATAAATAAGTACTTTAATCTTGTGGTACATTATTTTTATATATCATCCAACATTTGCTACTTTGGGTTACATTATTGCAATTTTTGTAAGGATCTCTACTTTTTCAAAAATAAAATATAGCCTATATTTTAAGTTAATAATGTAGCTGTCTAATGGCGATAGAATTTTTAAAATCGGTTGAGTAGTTTTGAGCCAAATCGAAACAAACAAACAAATACATATTTTATCTTTATAGTTTTAGTTTAGAAGTTTAAATAATATCTCGATATTAAAATAATAAGATCCTGTTAAAATAGATGGAAAAACTTTTAGAATTCATATAAACCACCAAAATAAGGATAATAGTAAAAAACAGTTAGAAAAACGCATTAGATACTTTCAAGAAAAAAATCAAATAAACAGGTATAGGTAAGCAAAAAGTACTTATTGGTATTAAAAAAAAATACTGCCATGTGGTTAATAAAATAATAATTGGCAATGAATAGCCAAATAGTGCAAAAACTGCGGATGAAAATATCCTCGCTAATCGCAATAACATGCTGCTGGTTTAACCCACAGAATAAATTGTTAGGTTTTAAACTAGCGACGATTCTAGAGCCGTAAACCAAATTATTTGAAAATTACCAACGGTACTTTACTAAGCTAAATACAACTAATATTACAAGAACTGAATTTTTGTTTGTTTTGTTCCTATTATATTTTCCGGTCTGAGGGTAGCCTCAGTGATTGATAAGTTGTGTGGATATCGGTAGGGGCGGGTAAGTCGGTGGTATTAGGATAATTTAATGTCGTGAGGACAGTAATAATTAGTATGAATGTGGCTTAAGAGTAGACTCCAGTCTTACCAAGAACTATCGTGTTACCCAGTTGGTTGTGGAGGTGTGGTAGGCAGCCGCTCCGCGTAAAATACTAGTATGTATTCTGCTGAATCCGGTTTGACTGAAAGCCGACCCCAATATAGTTGGGAAAAGGCTAGGAAGGCTTCAGTGTTTTCGACTAATATAGAAGTAGGTATGGAAGAAGATATGTTACGCCGACGCATAAATAAATTTAGATAAGGGATCCTCCGTTTTCAGTCTAGCAATAGATTTAGTTTGCAGAAATACGTCTTTTTTTTTTAAGGAAGGGAAATCGTCAAATGACTTATTCCGCTCTGGGTGGAGCTGAAGGGCGTGTCAGACTCTTACTGACTAAAACCCATCCGTGTTCCTTCTAAAGCCCTTTGCGTTCCAGGGCCGCGGTGACTCTTTCGAACTAATTCCACAACCATGGAATTCCGCAACCCTGGTGCAGAAATACGCCTACCAAAAGGATTTTGGATCGTCCTTTTTTTGTTTTTCAAAGTTAGTTAATAATGAGTACATTTATCAAGTGTTATTTATGTCATCCTTGTGAGTCAGCAGTTTAAGTATAAACACTTTGGTATAACCTTTTTTGTACGGATGGGAAATCATCATAATTATGACTCCTTCCGCTCTGGGCGGAGCGGAAGGGAGTGTCAGACTCTTACTGACTAAAACCCATCTGTGTTCCTCCTAATGCCTTTTGCTTTCCAGGGTCATGGTGACTCTTTCGAACAAATTCCGCAAACCACTTTGCTTTAAAATTAGAAGTGCATTACTCGCCCGTTCATCACTTCGGCTCCTTTAATTTCATTTTTTCAAATAAACATGACTGCATTTTACATCCTACTTATTTCTATTGTGAACTGTACTTTCATCAAACAACCTGTAGCAGACAGGCAAAAAGAGATTTCGTAATAGTTCAGATGCCTAATAAATCAAATCACTTAATTTTTTTTTTAAATAATACATAAACTAGCTTTTGCCCGCGACTTTGTACGCGCATGTCCCGTTTTTTCCCATTCCCGAAGAGTCTTCCTCATGTATGAATGTGGCTATCATATAAAAAAAACAACTTTCGCTCGTAAGGATTAATATCCTAATAAAAATGCTCGAAAATCAACTTTTATTTTTAATAAATTATTTGACCCATTTTGCGCCTTAATGTGGCTTATTCAAAAGAGATTGATATATAGTGTCGCGGACTTTATTTTAGACCTACTTAAAACCAATATCTTTGTAGTACATGGTACTTACGTATAATTAGCCACTACCCCAGCGCACACGGCTACAGCAGTTCGATAGCGCTTTTTCTTCCGACTTACTTTACAAATATCAATATTTAGGGCTAACCAACCAAAAAATTTTGCAAATCCGACGGGTAGTTCCAGAGATCAGCGTGTTCAAACAAACAAATAAACTCTTCAGCTTTATTATTAGTACATTAAGATTATTTTTATTTAAGATTATC
>NDFZ01002996.1:0-22560 GCA_002192655.3 Mamestra configurata | reverse complement strand
TTAGCGTGTGTAGTTGTGAAACTTGTGAATAGGAATTCAAATATTGTGTCCTTGTTAAAGAAATCAAAATGTCTATAGGCAAGTTATGTATTTTGTTGTGAAACGTGTTCAATAATATAATGAATACTCAAGAAATTGGGGTAGATTTCAAGCGATAACTATTTTCATATTTTTGCAGAGAATTTCCAGTTTACTTTAGACATCACACTAATATTATAAAGGCGAAAGTTTGTGAGTGTGTGTGAATGTTTGTTACTTCTTCACACGCAAACGGCTGGACCGATTTAGATGAAATTTGGTATAGAGATAAACGACATAGGATAGTTTTTAACCCGGGAGTATGTTCTCTTGGGATAATTTTCGGTATTCACACGGGCGGCAGCTAGTATAAAATAATAATTTAGGCCCAGGGAATATTAAAGCAATTTTACAATAAAATAATAGGTTTGCAATCTAACACCATATAAATAAATGTAGCTTTTATTGCATTCCGTAAACCGTAATAAAACCGTCAAACAGTATTATTGTGATGAGAATTACCTCATTAATACGTAGTTGGAATGCGTTAGGTGTGGCTTGGCTGACAATAATATTGATGTGTGTGCATTGCGAGACTCGTATCTATAGATCAATCTCATTTGATATGATTGTTTTCTCGTAATGCCGAATTTATACGACATATTATACGTAGTTTTCACCGCGGCTTTGCTTCTGAGGTTGGTTAGGCCCACAGGAACCGTGAAATTTTTCTGGAGTAAAAATGTTAAGCCACTCAGAGATAGTGCAGCTTTCTATCAATGAAAAAATTACTCTTAATGGATGGATCAGCGTTTTCAGACTTGTTGGTACAAACAATTTTACCTTTTTATATTTAAGTTTAGACTTGTTTCTGTAAAATGAAAGGATTACATTTTGAAAGTTCTTGAAAGGGTGTTACTAAAAATTAAATATGGATATTTAAAATTATTTGACCGCATTAATCTGATTCGTGACTGTTATTCATATTTTTATAACGACGTATACGTAAGTATTTAATTAGGTCAAATCACTAAATTGCAAATTGACAGGAATTGCAGCTCGAGCCTTATATGTTTAACAATTAATACATTTATTAATTGTATGTACGTTAGGTATTTGATTTGCAGATTACAAAGTTCAATGTAATTATGATGTTATTACTAAGCGATGTTGCATAGCTTTGACAGGATATTAACCAACTGAAACGTAAGCATAACATAAACGAAATAATGAGGTAGTGACCTTTTGTTGATACATTTTCAAAGTAGGTCGCACAATCTTAAATTGGGCCCTTGACCACAGGGCTCTTATCTGAAACTTCACATATATTCTCAGGGTCCTCTCAGCATGCCGCATTTGCTCAGCTATCAACTTTCTCCCCTCAAAAACCGTACTAGGTTCTATTTGGATTGTTTTCTGTTTTAGTTTTGGCAGTGGCATATTATTGTGGGATCAATATTCAACATGCACGCGGGCGAAGCCGCTGGTAGAAACTAGTTTCAATATATTCGGGGCTATCCATCATGCACATATCCGCCATCCTGGCTCTCCAAACATTGGCACAATATATCTACCGTTCCTCCTTATCCAAAATATTATAAATGTCTTAACAAAAAATGTCTAAACCGTCAATCAAAAGGTCCGCTTTCTAGAGCCATTTGTAATCCAATTCAAAGATGTTCATGTGTAATAATCATTTATTGAATCCGATTCATCGTCTCTAATCACCAATCAAAGTGTGCCAATCACTGATTGTATACGACCTGTGCTCATTCCTCCATTTAAAACCACTGTTTTAAATGGAGGAATGAGCACCCAACCGTTTTTGACCTGGGACTACTTTGATTTCTTTGTTGTCAGCACGAACCAGTCCAGAAGAAAATGTATATGTTTTTATGTAAAAAATTGAATCCTAACTTAATATTATAAATGTGAAATGTTTTAGCTCTTGCGAACTACAGGTTGGGAACCGATGTACTGAATGAACTAGTGATATTAACACTCATATATGTTGGTATGTATGTATATATGTGTTACGTGATTTCCGTAGTACGAGGTCGCGTGCTTCATGAAGGCAAACACGTTACTTAACACCGGCTCTGGAGAATTGGTTTTGTTGAAGACTTGTAAAGCTCCTAGTAAAAACTACAAAAAGCTTGTCAGTAGATATTTGTATTAATTTGATAGGCCTGTTTAGTATCGGTCCTGTTGAAGAGTCATTAANGTTACGTGATTTCCGTAGTACGAGGTCGCGTGCTTCATGAAGGCAAACACGTTACTTAACACCGGTAAGCTCTCGAAAGCTTGTAACTGTTTGATTGGAGGGCTCTAGAGAATTGGTTTTGTTGAAGACTTGTAAAGCTCCTAGTAAAAGCTTGTCAGTAGATATTTGTATTAATTTGATAGGGCTGTTTAGTATCGGTCCTGTTGAAGAGTCATTATGCTGTAGTTAGAAGCTGTAAATTACGAGAGTAGTAGATCATTAAGACGTGACTATTGAGCAATTATACAGCTTAACAACTCCCTGAAACGGGAAACTGTGGTGATAATTTTGAGACACTTTAAACGGTTTTAGTATGTATCGTAAACTAACGCGTATTTGAAGTTGAGATCTTGTCAAGGAAACAGTGTGACTTAGATTTATTCACGCAAATACTATAACGTTTTTAGATCCACACTAATTGTGGCGAATTTACTATTGGCTAGTTAAAAACTAAAGCTATATTTATTTATTATCGGATCCAGCAGAAACTAAAACGTTCAATATTCAAACAAAAACAAACTTTAAATGCTGTATTTCTTTTTAAATTCTTTTTTTTAGTACAAGGCGGACCTTTAAGCCAGCCAGTTGTCGATGGTTTCAAATAACCGCAGTCGGTTCATACGAGTGATTCACGACGCGGTACAACACTAGCTTATTTTTCTCCTTAACGCCTACGAAGGGATTTTTGTTGTTCTTGTAACGAGAAAGTCTGAACATCTATTATTTACGTGTTACATAGACTTAGTTCTAAATGCTTCGTACCAATGGTTTTGTTGTTTTTGGTTCTTGTTTTATTTAAGGATTTCATTAATACTTTGGCCGTTGGGTAAAGTTTTTCACGNTATTATTTACGTGTTACATAGACTTAGTTCTAAATGCTTCGTACCAATGGTTTTGTTGTTTT
This sequence comes from Mamestra configurata, assembly GCA_002192655.3. Taxonomy (NCBI): domain Eukaryota; kingdom Metazoa; phylum Arthropoda; class Insecta; order Lepidoptera; family Noctuidae; genus Mamestra; species Mamestra configurata. The sequence goes on along the minus strand of NDFZ01002996.1, from coordinate 19,375 downwards.
TGGTTCTTGTTTTATTTAAGGATTTCATTAATACTTTGGCCGTTGGGTAAAGTTTTAAACAAAAAGTAATATTTTACTGTTTTATCGTAATGTGTAACATATTTTTTGGAATCTTATTACGTAAATGGTAATCTCAATAAGATAGCCCTCTTAAATTTTTAGGCGATCGACCTCTGTGTTGAGATGTTTTTTGCAATAACGCTCAAAAATAGGTTTTCCATCTTAAAATAAAAATCGAATGCTATGTAAGTTACAGACCACAAATAAATTGGGGTGTTATGTAAACGCAGATCGAATAAACAGAACATTGTAACGCAAGTTTAGATCGTAAATAGACCACATTACAACAGCTGAGTCTTTGACATAAAACGTGCTATGAAAAGACAAATACTTGCTCAAAGTAATTTGTATTAGAAGACAGTTTAGATTTAACCTCTTTTCGCCTAAAATGGTCTTTAAGAGGCTATTAACAACACCACATAATGGTGTGCGGTCTTCGGTTAACAGGCCACCCGGCTTGTAGCCGTGTTCCGTTGTTGATGTAATAATCAGGGCTTCATTATAACGTGATTAAGGTTTACCCTTTCAAAGACTTTGGTCGAATCTTTGGTTTCCTTTTTTAAATCAACCGTTAAATTACCTTCGTGTAGAAACCTCTGATTTTTCCAAGAAATTATAAATTATTACGATCAGGTTAAATCTAGAATTGCTCAGTCAAAGGAGCTATTTTTAGAGGCACAAGAGGTGCAAGGGCATTCAGACAATGAGAAAAATATGTCTTTAGCTTTCCAAAACAAAAATCGCTCACATCTATGCTTTCAATGCTTGTACGCTATCTCCTCACGCCACAGGACACAAATATTCATATAAAATATTGTCCGAACATACCCACACAAAATAATCTGCCGAACATAATTCCGTGCAATTTTATTACACCTTAGCGACATTGTTAATCGTAGATAGGGGTTGTCACGGATTCTTTTTGGAACGAAAAACAATAGTAAGATACAGAGTGTAAAATAGAGCAGGGGTATATTCAGATGAGCATCCACATAAATCGATGGGATTTTGAAATTATAATTTGTTCGTGGAGATAGGTCGCCCGGGGCGCCGGCCCACGCGCAGCCTCTTGTATCGGAAAGCGCTTTGTTGTGCGTTTGTTACGTGATTTTCTTATGGAGCCTTTGTTTTAAGGATTTGTAGTAGATGTTATTAAATGTTTTCTTTTTTTTGTTGGAACGTCGATAGGAGTTATGGGATAAGTAGATGTTAGAATGGTTCGCTGTGAGGTTTGTGAAATGCGTAATTCGTTACAAATAATTGGTCGGTATTTAGAATGATGTGTAGAAATGAATTATTTCCCGAATTTTCAACCTAGCTGCAAGTAAATTGTGAATGTTTTTGTCTTTTTATCCGACTGCCAAGGAAGGGTTATGTTTTACCACTACTTTCTAGTTTAAAACCCCGTGTTATTTTGGGTTCAAATAAAAACCTAACCGTTAGGTTAGATGTTAATCTTTCATAAAGATAAAGCCAGGCTCGTTAAGTCAAATAAGGCACCAACAGCGTCTAAATACGACCTTAAACTTTTTGAGCGAACCAGAAGCGGCCATACTTATCTTTTTACAGTCTGTTATTAATTCCATGTCACAAATTAGCGCTCACAACAATAAAGTTAGCCATGCCACAAGCGCACTAAGTAGCTTCAGCGCTTTAAAGCCATTTCGTTCACAAGTCGGTGTTTCTCTCCGTGACCCATACATGTTGCAATCGCTGAGTAAACTGCACTTGTGCGCTGCAGCGGAGCGCTAAAATGATCAAATTATTTATTTATGAACAAAATGCGTCTATTGCTGCAATACCTAGTGTAGATTGTCTTGACATTTTCTCGAGTTTAGTGTAGGTAGGTGAGAACTGAGAAGATTTTAGAATGAAAACAGGTTAGTTTGGTGATAAAAACCAAAATATATTCCTATAACGTACGGATAATTAAATAGCTAGTCTTCGAATGTCTTCATAGTCTTTTATAGTTACGCTAGAGTGCTGAAAACGCAATAGGTGCGAAATGCGTTACTAACCCGTGAAGACGCTAATCTAGAAATGATAGCTGATGCGATAATCAGAATGCACAAACAATCTCATCATGATTTAAACTCCAGTAGGTATGTAGGCAAGCAATCTCATTGCATACAATCGAAATTAAGAGCACAAACCAAATTACAAAACTGCTAAATAAGTGATACAATGCAGTTAAACCCATCAATGCAACCGCGTAATAAGGAAACCTACTCCGTCAGAATTATAATTAGATCTTTACTCTGCACATTCGACCTAGATAGATAATGTCCGTATATAGGAGGCTATTGGCACATCGAAAGTGATGTTCCAACGAAAGTGATCGCCCATTTGCAGTCGGCCCCTTTGCGTGTCGCCCGAAGCAAACGACCAATAACTCCACACTTTTAACGACTCATCTCGATCATTTATGCCCTTATGCGTATTCGGTGTTGAGCTCTTTCGCATGGCAATGACTTTTTGATTTTGATTTTGAATGACGTCACTGCCCGTAATGAAGCCTTGATACAGATCATTCATCATCCAGAAATTATTCACGAGTAGCTTCAAGTATCTCGAGAAAGATTGCAAGCCTTTTTACTATCTGACTGATATTAATGTGTATCGAATCTAATTAGAATAAAGCAATGCTATATTAAGATCACGATTTCACAAATATTATTTTTTCTTCAATTACAATACGAATTGTGTATCAGAAAAAAAAAGATTAAAACTATATTCCGATTGAATAGGGTTCGTTCGAGTTCCCGACGTAAAAGTCAATTGGAAACGCTTGCAATCTCACTAAACCTATTTTTTTATTCGACGCAATTTGAACAGTGCCTATCTAAGCACTCGGCTTTGCAACGTCGGCTAGTAATTTGACCTTACGCCGAGCATTAGTAGGAGTGCCCGCCGTGCTTTCAACGCGAATAGCAATAAAACCACAAAATATGTGCTTCACATTTACAAAATGCTGCGAAACTTCTTGGATGTGGCCTTTTTTGCACNATAGCAATAAAACCACAAAATATGTGCTTCACATTTACAAAATGCTGCGAAACTTCTTGGATGTGCCCTTTTTTGCACAAGAGAGGCTGAGATTGTGCGGCATGATGTCACCTGTTGTTAATGAGAGCTGTTTTTGGCAACACGCGTATCTTAAATTCTGGAATATATACGACATTAAGCGTACCTTAGCTCAAAATTACGTCGAAAATCTTTAAATCCCTCGTACGCCGCGGTATTTCTAGCAGTGAATGCGCTTCAAACATGTTTTCGAAGCAACGGCTATGGTGCATGCTAATCAAATGTTCCAGATAAATTGAAAAGATGTTTTCTATTTGACGTTTTATACCATCGAACAAGCATCGATTGCCTCATCCAACGTTAGGTTCAGGTGAATTTTCTAGTCAACTCCGCGATTATAACGCTAGATGAGAGCCGAGTAGCTGCTCTCAGGACAATAATTTAAGATGTTTAGATAACATCTACAAGCCCTGTGCGGTGTGCCCAAGAATTCATGTGATCACCTCCGAGATCCAATCTTAGATATAGCCTCTACGAGGTGATGTTACGAAAAATTATCTCGGACTATGGGACCTGTTCTTTGTCAAAGATTATGAATCCCTGCAGCCCGTGTTGCGTGTAGCCGCCAATGTGCTCAGCATTCATATTTATATGGACGACTTGCACGCTAAGCATATTTAGAATGGACTCTTGAATTAATGGATTTGAAAGTAAGGCTGTCTTTACATATTGCTTTTTGAATAACGTGTCAGATCCATAAGAATACATGAAGTTTTTTTTTACCTGTAACCTTGCATTGTTCTTATAATTAAATGCGTATTCGTTGCACTTCCATTAATTATTTCGATGAAATTAAAAGCACACTTCGTTCAAGTTCATTGCATCATCATAAGATTTATGATGTCCTGAGCTAATGCTCTGTTGTGCTGACCGTACTCGTTTGCGGATCTTTGTTCTCCGCGATTGTTTTGTTTTCAATCGTCAATAAATAATATTTTCATAGTGTACATTATCGTCCTTGACCTTTTTGAACAAAAGGGATTGGTCAGCCATTTTATATATAAATCAAAAAACTNTTTTCATAGTGTACATTATCGTCCTTGACCTTTTTGAACAAAAGGGATTGGTCAGCCATTTTATAGATAAATCAAAAATGTGGCGATAGTGCCTTACAATGTGAAGTCGAAGTTAATTATTACGAAAGCCTTTGGTTTTTTGGTTTAACATTAAATAGCAATTGAGGTTTAAGTTGTTCGCCTGTTATTCGAGTATCAAACCGCATTCACACTCGATTAGATAGAAGAAATATCGTAGGATTTGGTACTTTGTTACTTTAAATTGCTTACGTTTATGTAACAAAGTAAATGAAACCGATAATTTATTCTATTTCTTTGTAGCGCGGCCATCGCATCGCAAGATAATAAGTAGTTTATTATCACATCTTATTGAATGTAGGTATTGAATCTAATTGAATCAATGCACATTACTTCGGTACAGTTACGTGCATAGATATCGAGCGAATTGTTTTATCGATTTTACCGTTAATCGAATGAGTTCTAGCAACTGTAATGTCGGTGGAATATTTATGGGTTCCATGGTTGTTCCGTAGTCGACAGTTGGAATAGCGTTCGTTCTTGACATTTACTGCATCACTGACGTACCTGTACCCCACAGGTTCAGTTAGCGGGTAATAATAATGTTTTATTTTGACATTTTGATTCAGTGCAGTTTGTTTGAGCGCATTCCGAACAGGTTCATTTGGTAGTGAATGTTAGAATCGTTTGTATTGGCTGGGCAGTGGATTGCGTTTGTGTCGTGTCGGGGCGCGGCGGGGCTTGGAGCTTGCATGTACGAGAAAAATCGCACTCCATTGTACGCACTGTGTTTACATCTGCATTGTGCAGCGTTTTTCGTGTTGCTTTTATTTTACGCATAGCGCTGTTCGGAGCTTTGTCTTTGAATTTGTGATAGACTAAATATAATCATTGATGCTCAATGGAATTAAATAAAAGTGGTAGCGTGACGGAAATTAGAAATTATTAATACCGGTTGCGGTGTTTGAAAAGTTTGTGGAAATTGGCTGACAATATGTCATGAGGAAAGTGTTTAGAATTAATGTGGATAGTTTAGAGGCAGAGGAAAATGGTGCAAGGATTGTTTGAACGATGATATGTCAAGAACAAAAGTGAATATTGAGATGACGGCACGATGACGGCGGAACGTAGACATTGTAATGTGTCCATTTGTAAATCGATGTAAGAAGAAAACGTGTAGGACACAGCTTTAGGTCAGGTTTCTGAATTGAGTTAGTAACGAGTCAGTCATTTTTTAAGGATGGGAAATCATCAAACGACTTCTTTCGCTCTGGGTGGAGCGGAAGGGTGTGTCAGACTCTTACTGACTAAAACCCATCCGTGTTCCTTCTAAAGCCCTTTGCGTTCCGGGGCCGAAGTGATTCTTTCGAACAAATTCCGCAACCCTGGCAGGAACGAGACACACCATAGAAACCCCTTTTTAATTCCAAATTATTACAATTTTTCAGGCTTTTTGAGTCTTAATCTACTATATTAATCTTAGCATAACGTGAACGTGTTTACCTATAGATACATCTATTCTATGATTGACTTGTACATTGCATCAGTTTCAACTAGAACAAAACGAGTTCATGACTTGTCTTAAACTATTGCTCTAAGTTATCTTGTCTTACACTGAGCTGTTGCTTAAGAAACAGGTCAATTGGTATTTGTTTACAGTTCAGTAAATTCTGAGGATAATAGATATTCTGTTTATTGACCTATTGACCTATATGAGTGGTTGAGTATCAGTTTTAACTGATTTGACGACGTATTGCTTGCATATAATGCTGGAGATTGCATCAAAGTATCGTTGTTTATTATGCTAAATAAATATTTTTCTTTAGTATAATGATATAAACTTATGACGAATTATTTATACATAACAAGACAAATAATTATTTGAAATGGAATGATTATGAATTATAAATTCCTAGATAAAATGTCCTAAATAATAATTCATAGGAACATATGTAGGTAAGTATGGTAACTAAAGTATTTTAATCTATACACGGGTTGGGGATATATAACCTTAATAAAATTAGCACCGCACTATCTGAGAATACGATTACAATAATACAGATTGGATTTACAAAGTACAGGTACATAGAGTATTGCGTTGCAGATTATAAAGAACTTTTTACTCGTTTGATACAACGCATCTCGAAGTCTCGATACTAATTTATTCCCATCGAGAATGTTATCGGGCACAAAGTATAAAAAACTAGCCAAGAGCGAATCAGATTTGCCCACCGAGGGTTCCGTACGGTACGAAACTTGTTTTTCCATATTAAAGGTGGAATTTTAATTATCAGGGACTGCAAAATATGATATGATTTTTTGCTAAAAAATACTAAAAACTGTACTATTAAGATTTAAGAGACATCGTTATATTTTTCTGTATTATCTTTATGAAATTCACATACATCACTAGCTTTAAAAAACTGACCGGACATTTTGCATTTAAAGTAAAAAACGAACAGATATGCCAATGTTAATATTTTTGTACGGAACCCTAAAAATATACAAATCGAAGATTCGCGTGTGTCGGTCAATTTAGCGGGCTATTCAAATGAAGGGATGATGAATGTATCAGACACCCTGCTTGTGGTGTGGGTATTTTAAGATGCGTGGTCTTTAGCTTTCGTTGTTGAATCCTGAATTGGAATTTATTGATCGTTCTTATATGTATGTTAAACGTTTGCCCTAATGATACTTGATATGCGCCAGAAATGCGGGCTTGATTTTTGCTTCGAATAACAATCTAAGTGAAGTCAATGTTTATGTTTCGTTGCACGCAAACAACATTGAAAACTTCTTTTAAATATCTACATGCAAACATCTAAACTGATTAGTATGGTAATTTCAGAAAACTTTCATGACGAAATTAGCTTTGAATTAATAAAAACTTATTGCTCTCTCGTTTTTATTTTTACAATTTGTCCAGGTTTTTATTCCTAAGCACACTATATTTGCTGGTACCATTTACTACCATTAAGGAGTGGGAGACCTAGCTCCTTAATGGTAGGGAGTCCTGCTGCGCTATATTAGTAGCTATTAAAATTAAGTGTGGTACCAACATCTATGAATGAATATCGAGAAATTATGTAAGGCTTACCGCTCCCAGCTCGCATGCAACTAATGCTAATTTGATACGTTTGGCGTACCAGCCCTATAAAAGTGCAAAAAAGGTATTGATTTAAAATAAAACGTAGTACCAACTTCTATGAATGAATATCGATAAATTCCGGGCTTGCCGTTCTTATGCAGTTAAAAGTAAGTTTAATATGTTCAACGAAAGAGCCGAGGAGGTTAAGAGCTTTAAGGCTTTAACAGCCCTATAAAGGGGCGAAATCAGTCGAATTGCAAAAACACGTAAGCAATTAGAGTTAAGCACTGGGTTGAATCCTTGTTGGCAGGGAGGGGCGGGAGTGAGGTCCTATTCGTAATAGAAGAGCCGGCCGGACCCCGCGTTATTATCCATTCAGGCCCGACAGATTGCAAGATATGGTCTATTTAATAATATAGGTACCGACTCACAGCCACAGGCCCGCACTACGCGATACATTCTACATTTTTATTAGCCCTATAGCCGTTAACTATTTAATAAAGAAGATAAGCCAAGAAAATACGCACATTGCTACCACCCTTTTTTTGTTGTAGTGCAATGCAATTTTCTGCGTGTAATTTAATAACTACAGTTTTAGATAAGCCGATTAACTCGTTGTGAATTTATTTAATTATTTACACTTGACGATTAATTTATAGAAAAATATGTTTTTTAATAAAGATTTCTGTTTTAAAGTAAATCGAGTTGACATTTTAATATTATTTGCCATACTTTATGGATTTAGGTCTTATCTAAATAATCTTTATGTATTATTAAGAATTTGCATAGGTCCATTACCTCATATGTTGGAAGCCATTTTGGATTGTCGGTTGAAGGTCAGAGGTCTAGTCCGGTCCCGTGTAAATGTCAACTGTGCATGTTTTTAATGTTCGGGAGATTCCATAATGTGTACCCATTTACAGATAGGTATAATAATAAAATGAGAATGCTTTGTTACAAGTTTTGTTTACTTTAGTTTGATGTGAAGAAGCTCTTGGTTATCCGGGTTTGTTGTCTAGCTTGGTTTTTCCCGTGTTGTGCTACATTATAACTAATTAAATATGGATTAAAGAAGTGAGAGTAGGTACACATTTTTAGGTTGTCAGTAACAAAGATTGCAAGTCTCCCGTCCGTTTTTTCTGCTAGGCTCTATCTGGCTGGGTTGAAGACGTCAGGTTGACGGTTGGTCTATGTAAAATACTGGTCTTCAATAAAGTATACAAACAGCTGCATTCGGTTAGACTTAAAGCCAATCCTAACGAAGTTAGGAAAGATGATGATGCCCTATCAATGTATGTAATTATCTTCTTTTCCCCTGCTAATGAGACCGCTCATGATCTCGATCTCGCCTGATGCTAAACAATAGGTTAACGATGGGATGAGCTAGTCCAAAAAATCTTGTTCACTCTTGCTTTGTAGGTAAGCAATACAGGTGTAGGTAGGATGTAGTTCCACAATTTGGCTGTTTGCATAATATGTGAAGAAGAAACGAATTGTGTTGAGGAGAAGAGCTTAGAGCCACTAGTCGGCAGATAAAATAAGTGCGGATCTTGCAGTAAGTTTAGTGGTTCAGTAGCCAAAAGGAGATGGAGAAATTATGGACGTGGAACTCTTCCCACAATATTTCTAAATTCTAACTTAAATCCAGTCCTGTGCAGCGAGAACTAGCTACCACGCCTATTCGTAAGCGTGCTGCGGCAATATATTCCGTGAGGATGTACAATACTTTGTGCGTTAAATCCCGCTCCTTTGTGCGGCGGCGCACGCGCATCGCTGGCGTTTCCGAGTTGTCAGGGTTGCCTGTAGTTAGAAAAAAATATGTTATCTCTCTCTTCCTGCTCTTATTTTACGTTGTATGAGATCGGCACAATACGTTTTGTTCTTCCATTCTTTAATACTGGAAAAATTAGGATAAGTTATAGGTTGTTTTATGTGTATTTTTCAAACTGTATTTGTAAACGGTCTATTTTTTGGTAATTTAAAGCATTTTCCGAGGCGTCCTAGACGAAAAGATCTACATAAATGACAGCTGAGACCAACGTCTCAGCTGTCATTTGTGTAGACTGGTATTCATATGCATCCAGTTATACTGGAAGCTAGAGGTCTGGGACATATAGCATTGATAAATCCTAGCCAGCGAAAGTTTATATAAACCTTTGCCTACCCTGAGCTGAGCCTCGAGGACTCAGTAGGTAGCAAAAAAGCTTATCCAAATATAAATAGATCCAAAAGCAGTCTTCTGAATAGAATTCTAGATGTTTTGTCGGGTCAGAATTGACACAAACCTTCAAAAAAGCACAGACAAATATCAGAGTGTCAAAAATAAATGGAAATTTTGGCTTTTTTAACAGATTGCGACTGAGATACGAATGCAAACGTTACTTAAAAATTGTAAAATTGGCCTTCTGCTTACCTAAACAAACATTATACAATAAGTGTTACATTTTACATCTTTGCCAATGCAATATCGCCTCAAATAACCGATACAAGCATGTTGTATTGCACAGTTTTTTTGGCTGTTATAGCTGTTTTGCTATTTTAGCAGCCATTTGGTGACGTTCTGATAGACGGTAAAGGTTTTATGTGTAAGCTTTTTTGGCAACTGAAGGAAGGTTGTATTATTATTTGTTTGCCATGTCATCATTTACGCATACCTTCCAAAAATCTTAGCCAATAAACTATCTATCTTAACAAACATTATACAATAAGTGTTACATTTTACATCCTTGTCTAACAAAGCAATACCGCCTCAAATAAGCGATACTAGCATGTTGTATTATAATTATAGTTTGCCGCCCTGCTGTTCTCTGTTTGTTGGCTGTTATAGCTGTTTTGCTATTTTAGCAGCCATTTAGTGACGAACTGATGGACGATATTTTATGTGTAAGCTACGAAATTTTATGTGTAAGCTACGATATTTTATTTGTAAGCTACGATATTTTATGTGTGAGCTACGAAATGTTATGTGTAAGCTACGATATTTTATTTGTAAGCTACGATATTTTATGTGTAAGCTACGATATCTTATTTGTAAGCTTTTTTGGCTACTGTAGGAAGTTTATCTCAAAATTTTTTTGGCCATGTCATCATTTACGCATACCTTCCAAAAACCTTAGACAAATATCTGTCTTCCTTATCAAACATTGTTTATCAATGCAGTATCTAAATAAGCGATAGGAGCATGTTGTATCAGTATTACACGGTTTCTTAGCATCGATATGTTTGCCGCCCTTCTGTTCTGTGCGTGTTGGTTGTTATGGCCGTTTTAGCAGCCACTTCGTGTGTAATGGTAGGGAGACGTTCTGTTGGATGATAAACGTATTTTGTGTGAACTTAAATGATTTTCTTGAATTATTAACTTTATACTAATGCATATAAACATCTTATACCAACAGGGTTGTCAGTACGTGTCATGGATCAGATTGTATTTAAAAAACGTCCGATTTTTTCTGAAATTGTCATTTTACTACCTGTCTTTTACAGTGTAGACAGTTATTGTCTTCCCGTTACAATCAATTTGTATTTTCAAAATAATTTTAAAACATTTTCCCCTATTTTTCAACACACCACCCTGTCTCAACACCCACAAAAAGTAGCAACATCAACATTAACAAACACAACAAACAATAAATCGTTTGTCAATCGATACTTCGATACTTCTCGATAACGATCGTTAGCTCAAATGTTAGCCGTCGATCCATTGATCTGTGTCAGCCACTGACTAATACCTAAATAATCTTGGGAACGGTTTCAGTGTTCGTGCGATGTGATAGTTTGAGCAAAATTTTTTTTTCATTCCACTTGTTTTCATTGTTAATTATGTATATGTGATTGGGGCTGGTTTAGTCCATTATCCAGTATCATTTTCCGTACGAAAATGCAGAATTTAGTCCATTTCTGAGAATTTCCTTATAAAAAAACCCAATCACAAGTAGTCCAACTACCCCAACCGCGACTTGTGGCTCTGTGTCAATCAAAGTGTCATGTTATCGAAATGCCAAAATATAAGGAATTGATCACGGGTCATTTCGACAGCGTTTGTCAATCCCATACATTTCAGACGTTTTGACAATCGCCTTTACCACGTGACAGAATGTCACTTGTCTAAAAGGTAAAGCCTCTGGTTGTCAAATCTCAGGACCTCCCTCCGTCATCAGTTGCGTTTACCACCTCTGCAATACCGAGCTAACCATCTTAGCAACGCTTTAAAGTACAGTCATCAAAAGAGTTTGGGAAGCAGTGAAGAAATGAACATATTTGCTTTAAGTAGTCGGTCAAGTGTGACAAACGATAACAAACACTAAATTACTCATCACAAACCAAATTTGGAACACGTTTATGAAGTTAGATGCCTGCATACTTATTTGTGTTATTGTCTGTACTTATATAGGATATTATTGTTTTAATTAAATATTCAATATATTCATGCAGTGTATCCTTATAATAGAATGCGGAGTTTTATTAAGTGAGAAGTACGTGAGAGTATTTTTGTCCGATTCCGGTTATAAATAGTAATGAATATAAGAACGCATGTCAAGTTATGAATAACTTTATGGGAGGTGGATGGAAAACTGGCTTGGTCTTAGGTTGTTTTTTTCTTTTCTTTAAAAAAGAACGTTGCCTACCTCTATTTTTTACTGTATCGTGGGTGCGTTTACAAACATACAAACTCACTTACACTAACAGCCAGACCCGTAACAACTATTCCAATTATTTATTAATCGAATCCGCGATACGCAGCGCAGCAGCCAATCGCTCAACCACTGCGCCAACCGTGATGTCACATTATTATATTTTAAATAGTACGTACCTGTCCTCAGTGGTTGTTATAGATTGCTGAAGTTACATAATAAAGAAAAAAAAGGTTTGTTTTGTATGATCTGACTATATTAACGAAAAAATATATCTATAGCCAAACAAAAACACACCATTTCATCACTTTTTTAATCAAAATGTTTATTTTTAGGACATGCCGCTTTGCTCAAGATATCTTGAGAAAAGCGCTTGAGTGGTGATGAAATAAATTAGGCATAGTAAAGCGTCTGCTTGAGTTTGAACCGACCACTTGCAGCTCAAAAGTCGGGACTGTAATCACTGTTTGTAGAGGCTACATATTTTTAAACAAGTCCAGTTTTTTTTATAAACTATTTTGCCCCACTATCCTTCCACTCTTTACCTTTGCCGACCAATCTCACATGAATGTTTCCAAGTCTTTACGCCAGCGATTTCTAGGTTCCCCTCGGATACGACGCCCATCCTCTGCTATTATGATACAAAAATTCCTCGACATTCATAACTATATAATAATCACCCATTGGCGCAATTAAACAGAAACGTAGACAATAACCGTACCACAATAGGCGGCCCCGATGCGTGCCGTGGAAACTGTCACGGCTTTCTATTGCAATCGCTTTACTTAGCTCTTCTACTCTTTGTTGGCATTTAAAGTGCAACCATTGTAGATGTGTCAAAATCTGATGATGATGTGTTTACGAATTGTCACTGTTTTTAGTAATACCTACATATGGTGGTTTCATGCAGTGTAATGTGAGTGCATCTTTGCTGGGTGNCTTTCTATTGCAATCGCTTTACTTAGCTCTTCTACTCTTTGTTGGCATTTAAAGTGCAACCATTGTAGATGTGTCAAAATCTGATGATGATGTGTTTACGAATTGTCACTGTTTTTAGTAATACCTACATATGGTGGTTTCATGCAGTGTAATGTGAGGCACCCAGCAAAGATGATAGACAATGTTGCAGACTTTGTTTTCTACAAATATTGAACAGGCGTCACTTTTCTCAGTAAGTTTTTTCAGCAATACTACACCAGAATAAATTTAGTTGAAATCAGATCGATCAAAAGTCATCGCACCAAAAGTTAAGAAAAATCAATTTCACAAAAATGTCTCAAAGGAATTATTTTCAGTCACAGCAAATCACAGACAATAGGGCTCTGTCTTCTACAAAACTGGCTTTTTATTGTTGTGTTGCAAAATTAAATGATCACAAAAGATTTACTTTTTTAAGAGCTTTCAGTATTCGCTTACATCGTAACCTGGAGCAATTAAAACTCAAATAGGCGTTAAAAATGCACTTCAAAGTTATGAGGCGCGATCGTCCTCATTACAAGGTTGATGACACAGCGTATCTCAGATTAGATAAGGGTGGAGTGGATATTAGTTAAGATTTAAGCACACGCCACGTCCAGAATGTTGGTGTGTGCCACAAGAATTAAGAAAAACCGTTTGCTTCTGAAAGTCGAAAGACGTGTGCTGGTCATAGGCCTCGCCTCTTTAGTGTCCTGTGCTTCTCGAATTTAGCGGATTCCTTTTTTGTAATAGAAACGTGTAACATTCAAGGGGAGGGAAGAAAATAATTGGAAATCGAAACAAATATCCATATAAATAACTGTTATCGGGAAAAGTTCCTAGTGCAAGTGGACCATTGACGGTTGAGTGGCGGAGCTGTATGTTTGGTTGAGATAAAGGCCAGCCGCTGTCATCTCTTCATTTGTACCACACGCTACAATATTTCCTCAGTTTCATTAGCCACGTTCATGATAACGGTACCGGGCCGTGGGACCATACGCGCATTACGCTCTTTTTAATTATCGCTCCTTCCCCCTGTCGCTTCCCTTCGTACCCCTCGACCCCCACTCCGGTCTGTTCACTACAACTCCGAGTTAATTGTTATGGATCTATCGTTTGTCTGCAAACTAGTTCTGCTGCTTTCAACGTTATGTATACTAGCACTTACATTTAATTAAAACACGTTATTTTTTTTTTTCAATTTATTTCCATGATCAACCATAAAAAGTTGCTAACAGTCATGTGAAGCAAATAACGTTTAAAATGATGGTCATAAATGACATAACATTTAACAACTAATAATGATGATGTATGCAAACAACGATACATTTTATGTATGAATGTAATTTGTTATTTTTAACATTCCCGATTTTATCTCCAATTACAACAATGTCGCATTTTTCAACGTTGTAACGTTGAAAAATGCGACATTATCTGAACAGGCGCAGTAAAACATCATATTAATTATAAAGTACGCAAATAAAAACTTGCAGACATTGTTAATAAATAAAATTAATTACCATTTTGTAGTACTAAGTCGGCGGGATAAGATATAGATATCATCGAGCACAGTTTCTCGGTAAAACTTCTCTCGCTCCACGATAAACGCACTAGCTTTAATTATAAAATTGTCCCTTTAAAAAAATACAAAATGAAATAAAAAATAGAGATGGTGGCAAAAAAGCTTTACGCGTAGGCTCGCACCTGCCAATGGCGCGTCCAGATACGCCGTTTATATTTAGAAACCACTTTATTTAACTCACCGCCGAGCTTAAAGCTCCCGATAAAAAGGTTAACTTAGTGCACTTGCGGTGCATCGTTTATTAAGAACCATTTACTTTTCGCTCATGATTGTATCAATCGGAGGCGGCGACCGCACTTGTGCTGCGTAAATGCTGTTCGGTCACGCTGAAAAAAAGTTTCTCAATTCAAATATGGCTGAAAAGAAAAAGGATTTTATTAGAAATAAGAAGGCAAAGTATCAAGATGGTTGTTAGGTATGCGTTATCAGGTACGTTAGGTTGTACGAGGAGATAGTGCACGGCCTCGCGCGCGGGTTCAGTACACGACGGGCCAGCACAGAGAGAGCTCGCGCGTTGAACTCTTTTGCACTTCTAGTGCTACGAAAACCACCATTTTCAACCGTATTGAAGTTTCTTTTGTTCAAAGAATATTTATTTTATTTATTCTGTAGTGGAACTGGAATTTTAATATGTGAATAGTGTTGTGTCTGTCTGGATTTTAATATATTGTGACATTTGTAAATATATATTTTTGGTGCAGTCGAAATTAATTCGAAAAGGTGAGTGACATTTTAAGTTTACTATAACGAGTTTTAGCTTTTATTTTTTTAACTGGTTTTATTAACCAATTATGTATTAAAGTACATAAAAACACTGCTGTAGGTAATCCTTCAGAAGGGCTTCAATATTGACATTAGATGTTGCGTGATGGGAGGCAGTTAATAAGTATAATTTGCGAGGATGAGACTACATCAGGTGGATAACCGGATGCCTGGCTATCCTGTTTAGTAAATTATCCTTCAGGTTTCTAGGAAGTTGTGAAGGATGTCCGTGTCTTGTATTATTATGGTTTATAAAGTGATGCAAATATAAAGTGACTTCTTAATGCATTTTGTAACGAATGAACATTCAAACCAATTGATTACATAATTGTGTTAAAACGTTTTAGGAAAACGTTTAATTTGATCTAAAATTGATTTTTAGTAAGCTGACATTTTATTTGTGTCAATTTGGAACGATGAGTTGAGCTTTTAAAAGTTCACCTCTTTTGATGAACAATTTTCAAAGACTTAAATAATAGGACATGCTTAAGTAATTCTACTGTTATTTATATAACCTTAATGTCTTAGTTTTTAATTACGTCTCTTTGTTATTAAATAATAACCGTTATATTGGAATGCGAGTTGGCCTTCGATGCAAAAATAGGGAAACAATACATTCGAAACACGTAATTCGATTCAAAATGTTTTATCGAAAGGAATGAACACGTTTTATGTTAATCGAATAGTAGTAATAATAGATCACGTAAATATATATTGTTCAAGACTCTATATTTAGTCTTGAATTGAATAAGTGAAGACTAAAATCTAAAATCCGAAAATTAATAGATATCATATTAATTAAATGGGATTCGCTGTACCTTTTTCGGTGTAGCATCATGTGTTTTTAATCATTGTCTTCTAGGAAAAGCTTCACGTAGACTACTTATAGTAGAAATTCTAAAAATAACGATTCAAGTAACAGCTTTAACCGCCCATTCATTCAATCCATTCATTTGCGTTAAAACGAACCACATTCAAACTTATCTAATCTTTCACGCAATGAACCAAACAGCTTTTTGCAATTACCTTACACCAAGAACATCAAATAAAGAACTAAACGACTAGTTACCTAAATGAATATCTACTACAATAAGGTCCTTATTTATGAAAAATCTAACCATGTGCAGAAGTTTAAAATGAAAAATTTTGAATAGCAGATTCGTAATTCAAATAATTTTAATTTAGAATCAGCTAACCAGTATTTAAACTTATCATATTATTATGGTAAGACAATTTCATTAATAAGGACGTAAGTGTTTACAAAGAAAATACGCGACTTTAAACATCCGACATGAAAGAAATGTTCGCGAGTGGCGAGTTATTTCGAAAGCGAAGTAGCGCTCGGGACCTGCATTCTTGCATCTTGGATCTCGTCCGACCGGCGAGTGAGGGGCGAGAGGCGCGGGGTTCGGGCGCGGGACGGGGAGGACGACACGTCCTTAAGGGCCATCGCTTTTATTGACAAAAGGGAATATTTTGTAAGGGGTGCTGATTTCTTCGTTTTGTTGTTTAATTGCAGTGGGACCTTTACCTTGAGGGGTTGAAAAGTTGTTTCAGTAAGTTGAAACTATGAAAACTTGATGTAATTAAGCTTTTGCCCGCGACTTCGTACGCGCATATTCCGTTTTTTTTCGTTTCCGTAGGAACTTCCCGTTCCCGTATAGCCATTCTCATGAATGTGGCTATCATATACAAACTAAAGAATTTTCCTAATCCGACTGGTAGTACCAGAGATTAGCGCGTTCAAACAAACAAACTCTTCAGCTTTTTTATATTAGCATAAATGTATGGACATATAACATTAAGTTTTAATCGTTTCAACTTACTGAAATGATATTTCACAGTAGGATAAGCTTATTCTTATCCTACTGTCAAATATCGTTTATTGCCGAAGAGTTATGCGGAAAATTTCACTAATACATAAATTTTCTTCAATTTTCCTTCTATAATTTTAAGATTTTTGAGCTTAACGATTAATATTTTAGAAATGCAATGAATGCAATTGAAATTCCGTTTCCCCTCAGGCGGCCATAAATAGCCAATACATAATTTTTTGATTGTCACGGGTCAAAATATTCGACTTTCACAAGTCACATACTAATAGAGAAATAAATCTCAGAAAGTGGTAGTAGTTAGAGGTAAAATTTTCTATTTCTGAAATTACACGACACTTACGTTGTAAACTTTTATGACCACTGATTTGGTGTTTAAGAAATTAACATGAGCTTGTCTTAAACAGTTCGCCTAGAAAAACATGTTTTGAAATTGTATAATACAACGTTTTTATTTGTATAGGTTATATCTATACAAACCGAAATATAGAGTTACATTCGCATTTATACATTTTAATTATAAAGAAAGAATATCGGTGGGCGGACATAATTACAGAAAATATTTGATGGACTGTCATCAAATATTTTCTATATTTTTTGATACTCCATCAGGTACACACATGAAGTAAAATTAACAAGGTCAATGAAAACAAAAAAAATGTATTCGCCTCAAGGACGCGCTTGCGCCAAAAAGGTTCATTTCAGCATTGTTGCCAACAGCCGCTGACTGACGCTGGTCTTCCAATGAACCTTGGGCAAAGAGTAATTTGAGACACACAAACTCGGCATCTAAAGGATAGACACTGTGCAAAAGACCTTTTTTTGGTGAAATCAGAATTTAATAGTTTTCCAGAGAGACTATACAGAAGTAGGAACCTGCTAACAAATGCGGTCGGAACCTCCTTTGTGTCACACAACATGTGCAATTTTGTTATTAACAACAACATGCTTTGTCTCTTCATGGTATTTAGATATCCAGGTTAGAACATCTGTTCACATTTAATTCAGTTCACGAGTTATCTAGACTCAAGCACTTGATGTTTCTTATACTTTTTTATATTTTGAAATAAAGACGATACAAGTAATAATATTTGTCGTGTGAATACACAAATATCATTCAGATAGATTTAGCATCAATTACGTTTTTCAATCGTAGTAGTAAAGCACTTTTTCTGAATATGTCCAGCATTACTTCTCCCTCTAAGAAGCGTTGTTGAATTCTGGTTATATGGGTTTAATTATATTATGAAGTTTGAGGTTATCTATTGTCGTCATGTCAATGAAGTAAACCAAATAAAGAAATAATTCTTCACCAGGTTTTTTTCAGAAGCTGGCAAAAATAGAATAAAACCTTTCTTAAGAATTTGTGCTAGTTACATACACAATTAAAATTTCTTGCTTTAAATGAATGAACATAATTTCAGTTTTAGTTTTCAGCGGTGAATAATAACTTAATTAGCCAGTAGCAGAAGCTTCGTCTTAAGTGCATCTCCTTTGTGCTGATTTACCAAAGGGCAGTTACGCTGAAGCGCTGAGATTATTTCGGTTAAATGTTTGCTTAGTAAAAAATAATAAAAATATTAAAAAATTATAGATTATGAAATATCAAATTTAAAATTGGGGTTTTGTCATTAAAATGGTGGTTGCTGGTTTTAAATATGGTACCTGTGCCAATGTGACCTTTTTCAATGTCATTCGTCTAGAACTTGTTTAGGTTGTATCGATTTACTACGTAGCATTTCGTGTGAAAATTCGAACTCCCTAAATTTGCCAAGATACAGTAAGACGCGGTGGTGATTAATTGACGTTCTTTCTCTGTATGGAAACACACAGCTTTTCGCCTTCACACCGCTACATAATTAACGACTTAGATGTTTATACTTCACCAATGATTTGGTATTACCACCTTATAAAAAAAACTATCAGAATGACAGCTTCATAGGTACTATTATCGATAAAATTATCCAACAATGACACATCAGTATAAAAGTCTATTATTTTGTGTGCAAGCACATCACTAAAGAAATCTCCCGGCTGAATAGTACTTGTAGTTTCACAACTTTCTTTAGGAACAGTGAAAAGTCGTAAAACTAAAACGCAGCGTTGTCTATGGTTCTTGAAAAGTTAGACGTTTGTGCTTGAGCACGTAGCTCTTAAATCTTAAGTAATTTCTTGCTAGCCGTGAAGAAGGTAACTGCCTTCTATTTATTTACTGTTGAGCAATTGCTGGGTCCTGAATCTGTACTTTAATTCTGGTGTCGCATGAGAAATAAGGCTGAATGTCCAAGGTTGCCGCAGGATTTTTTAAAGTTTTCTATTGAATTTGTTTAAAAAAATTGTGGGTT
>NDFZ01002995.1:0-15614 GCA_002192655.3 Mamestra configurata | reverse complement strand
TTGCCATAATCGCCACGCTTGGTAGGCGAGTTGGCGATCGCAGTGTAGCTGTTGCAAGCACACAAAATGCTGCTGTCCATTCTCTGGTGAGTCCCTTAGTCGCCTCTTACGACACCCACGGGAAGTGATGGGGTAGTGCTATTCATTTACGTCCGACACCGTACAGAACTGCTGTGTGCAAAATAAAGAATTGCTGTTAACTACCCAAACTACTTTTTATACTTGTAATTATTGACATCAACTAAGAAACTGTGTCGCGTCTTGTAATCTACCAGAAACGTTAACATAGTTTCTGTCGGCTAAAAGTTCCACCTATCTCTCCGATTGTATAAAACTCAATTTGTAACTCGTAAACCACAGTTAAGAAAAGACGTACCTATATCGAGAACACGCAACCTCTAAACGTCAAAAGGGCTGAAAGGCCAATAGCTTCCATTTTGTTTTATTTCAGACAGATAATTCAAAGAAAACAACTAAAGAGCGTGTATTCGTAAAATGGTTGTTTAGATGAGAACAGCTGCTTTACTTTTAGAAAATACATAGTAAATAGAATTTGAATAAGATATTCTTTGTGTTGACATCAGTCGAGCCTTTGCGAGGTATTTTTTTTGTTTTACTGGAATTGCGTTTGGAGTGTTTGTGCCTTTACGTTTAAATGATGAGCCAAAAATACATTCTCGTCTGCATATGAATCGATCGTATAAATTTTGTTTGATATCAATCCTAAAAGTGCCTAAAAAATAATTTGTAATTGTAGAGCTTCAAAGCTAAATTTAAATCGAGCGCTAGGCATGGCGCATTGCAGGAACAAGTCACATTTTTATTACACGAAACCTCTTTCTCAAATCTACCCGTCCGCCGACCGCTAATCTTGTACATGTCATGTCAATACGTAAACCTCACCTTGTAAAGTTAAACCATAGATTAACCTACGGTTTCAGAAAGCCTCTAAGATCATTTGTCAAATCTCACGTCGAATAATATAATCAGCTTTCGATATTTCGGTTAACTATTCACATAATTAGCTATTAAGAGTACAGATTCACAAGCAGAAACTAATCAGTCTTAAAATCAGGGCATCTGACCTACAGACAACACAATGATTACAAAAATCACGACTTATACATACCTACATGAATATACTGAATCTAAAAAAAAAAACTTGTTTATGGCAAGCTAGGTTCATCATTACAGCTGAAAGACGTCCACAATATCGACCTGTGCAGGCTTGCCCATTAAAAACAAAAACTGAAATACGTTTTGACTTTTAATTTTCCATAATATAATAATAATGTTTTAAATACAATAAAACTGTAACCGAGAAGATTCAAGTCAACGTCAAACAAAACGTTAAATCACCAAGTAGATAGGTCTGAGTTAACCTGTGGATCTTAAAATAGATCTCCTAACCTCCTGGGTTTAGGGGTCAAACCTCCGAGATTTACGAGTGAGACCACTTCAAATGCGGCCAGTGAATATTCTATTGTTCTAAACTAGTATTTGATTAACTAAGCCCAATGAGTTTAGACCTGTGTTCAATTTCATAAAGTACGCTTGAAAGTGAAACAAACCTGTATGAGGTACATACCTATATGTGAGGTCCCTACCTATGTGTCTGAATTGTACGTTGGGTGTTTTAAATGTGTTAATATGTGGTTCTTGTACTTACTATTAAGTGAAGCAGTTAATTTTAGCATATTCATCTACAATCATTCATTGCGATGTTTGTAATCGAGCAGATGATTTTTTTAAACATATCTACATTATAATTATGTCGGAGAAGTTACAACTTTCTAGTATAGATCTAGGATAGCCAGGATATTGGAACTACAGTGGGCGTACTATGGGATGTGGTGGTTATTGCACAATAGAAAAACCTTTTGCTTTTAAATCAAATTATGATTATTCACACTCAAAGTCACAATAACAATATTCTTACATAGAACAAGTATTCGGAACACGCGGCGGTTTCTCGACGTATTCACTGCTCGATTGCCACCCTGGTCGATTCTGCCGGTCGATTCTGTAAACAACATCAAGATGCCACGTGATCACGAAGTGAATGACAATTCACTTCGTGATCACGTGGCATCTTGATTATATGGATTGACAGCTCACCTCGTGTTCACTTCACCCATGCCTTCGGTAAACTTAGCACAGCCTCTGTCGAGTACAACGATATAGTCTCCGTCTAATGCCACTAGATGGCGTTGGTGTCGCGATTCTTTAAACGACTGATTTATTTCCGTGTGTATGTTTGTGTGTATATCTTCTGAGCTACGCAGTTGGGGAGTTTGGTGAAATCTCGTCTACCATAATTTAACAAGGTATCTCGTACGAGATACAGATACCAACAGTTTGTTAGTTTTAAATTTTGGCATCATTATTACACCTCGTTATTTACATCACGCCAACTTATAAGTTGATTTTATGAGATTTGTTTCTTTTACTCATAAACTTCATTACAAATGTTGACTGCCTACATTGTAATAAAATAAAAAACTTTATTTTGCCTTTAGAAGTTTTATTTTCATAGGAATTCAAAGTTCTCTTTTGGTTTTAAGAAACTGTATGAGTTATGTAAATTGCCCGAAACTAATATACATTTAATTATGTTTGTTTGCCAAACAATTATTTTGTCGAATTAACATTTTGTGGTCTGAGAAAGGTCACAGTTAGTTTCATGAACATTACTTAATAACCTTAAGATTTTGTGATTCAAATGAGTTGATAAAAATATATGTAGATCTATTAGAAAGTTTTTCATCAATCGTTTTCCAAATCAACTTTGATTTATTTGACGTTGGTGGTAAAAAGTTTAATACCCTAATGTTTTATATGGACCGTTCTTGTACCATCTACCCCTGATTTTGCCGTTCTATACCTACTATCGAAAAAAGGGAAACATATTGCTCAAGTGATACGACGTATGTGCCCATTGAATTTATATTAGACGAGTCTCCAGAATATCGTTATAGAAATTCAATAAAACACACAGAATAAAGCCAATAAGTCTTGCAAATGGTTGTTCTATTGCCGTGCGTCTGAAATGTTTTGAAAATGTGCTAAGAAAAAGAAAACCGTTTCTTTTACATTGTCAACTTGACAGGTTATAAAGTCACAAAGACAGATATAAAATGCATTTTAAGAATGAACAAACAATTTATATTTGACGTAAAGGAAAAATTAAGGACTGGTTTTTCAATTGTGAGATAAATTTTATTTGTGGAATTAAAATGGCGACTTGACAGTTCTCTTATAGAAAATATTGCTGCATATTTATTATTCAAGTAGAATAAGAGGTATCTAAGATTTGGCCTGATAATTTGATTTTGAAACACAAAACACATTCATACGCCCGTAACTCAGAACTAATACATTTCCCAAGTCATGTTAAAAGCTTTTATTTCATCCTAGGCTCAAGTCTGAGCGTTTGGCTTTTAGAAATTGCCGTTATTACCTACCTTTACTTCCCTCGGAAGCGTGTGGCCTATATTTCATTCCGTGCCCTGAAGCATTACAGCCCTAGTCCCTTTCAATTCGCCTAATAGTCCACCTGAGGTTGGTTTCTTTTAAGTGTACGATAAAATTTAGGTATTTCACGTTAGAAATGGTTTCAGATTTGTGTGGTTTGGTAAGGTTATTACGGATTATAATATGCCTTCGATATTTGATGATATTTATGGTGTCATGGTATCTCAGGACTGAAATGACAATCACAGTCAAGTTGGGGGTGAGCGCGAATTTAAATTTATCCCGGATCCTTGACTCAAGGTAGTAGTAGGAACTCCGTTCTGCCCAGACGGATGGTATATGAGAGAGACTAGATAATTTTCCAACAAAATAGGAGTAAAATTATGGAAATATTGAGTACAGTGGCATTACAGTGACAGATTTCCAAATCATAACTAATACATAGCAACTAGCTACTAGTTAGATTGATAACTAAAATATCGTCTCGATCCCGTGGGAATATCGGTATAAAAAATCGGTATGAAAAGTATGTTATTCCAGACTATAATCTACCTTTGTACCAAATTTCATCAAGATCCGTTCAGCCGTTCTGATGTGAAAGAGTAACAAACATCCATCCATCCATCCATACTTACAAACTTTCGCGTTTATAATATTAGTAGGATAAAATGCATAATGGCTAGCAAAATGGCTCTTCGTAATCCGATAATACTATTACCAACTTATAGTAAGATAAACATATTTTTTTCGGTCATTTCTGTCATATAAACAATAATAAAGTAGTGTTGTACCTTGCATAATCTCTCGCACAGCCGCGCAATACGCAGTTTGTATGAGCCAGCTTATCCTGTAGGTACTATTATACGAATATGCAAGGCTGGTGCAGCCCTAACTATAAATAGTCGATAGACGCCGCGACGCTCGACTGTGTAACGTATGCACAACCAGGCGTTGAAGATTTAATAGATCGATATAATCCTCACCTATCATAAAGCGGTACAATTCTATGTCCGCTAGTGTACTTATAACTCGAGAAACGTTTTCAGATTTTTTGTCTACGTGTTTAGTTACTTATTTAAAGACATGTTATGTTTACTAACTATTATGTTATGTAAGGCATGGAGGCAGGTCTTTGCCCAGTAGTATGATAGTTCAAGCTAGGTTTAATCTATACTAATATAATAAAGCTGAAGAGTTTGTTTGTTTGAACGCGCTAATCTCTGGAACTACCAGTCGGATTTGGAAAATTCTGTTTGTGTATGATAGCCAAATTTACGAGGAAGGCTATACGGGGATTTGCGCGTACGAAGTCGCGGGCAAAAGCTATATTATGTATAAAATAGCAATTTCACAAATGAACTAAATAGATTAATTTGATATCTATGATTGGTCCAGTTAGTGAGTTTGTGTAGGTCGTGAAGCTAAGTGCAGTTGGAAGTTTTGTTAAAACACGTAAAGAGAAATTTAATTAAAAAAAAAACATTTTGCAGCCCGTTTCATTTCATTTTCAAGATTATGATATCGTACAATACCACAAATTAAACTATGGCAGATTGAATTTGAAATCTTAGAAAGTGTAAAAGAAAATATGTATTTTGCATGCTATTGTGCCTCCATGATAAATTAAACAATGTCATAGAACATTGATCTGGCTAAAAAACTGCCTCTGTACGTCTCCCACACAATATTTTCAGCTGAAAGGCAATCCGTTTAAACCTGATAGGCATTGATTTTCTCGTTTTAGGCCGGAAACATTTGAATAAGTTAGACCTACAAGCTTAACTGAGATACAGATTTTGGTATTATGTTTTANCCGGAAACATTTGAATAAGTTAGACCTACAAGCTTAACTGAGATACAGATTTTGGTATTATGTTTATTCTTTTGCGTTTTATATGTCTCTGATGAAAGATAGTACTACATGGAAAGCAAGATAGAATATTAACATCTTTTCTTCATCGAAATTTTTCATAAAAATTCAAATAAAGTACAATCATGAATTCCATATATTTCCATCAGTTTTCAGGGTCCTAAGGATTTGAAAGCTACAGGACACCGACATTGGCACAGAAAAGGTGGACATACTCATTTGCGTTCATTTCCATAAGCAGTTCAATGTGAACATCTTTTGTTTGTTCATAGAAATCAGCACTATCTCGAAGGTCCATGTTTCGACGTTTGGCAGGATATGTCAACAGACAGGGGCCATTAAGTTAATAGTTAATAGCTTAGGTATGTTTGTATTGGAAATGTGTCTAATAATGAATAAGGGTTAAGACTCGAACTCGATCCATAGCGAGGGTAAGATACGAAAACAGACACATTCTTACCTACTTGATGCCGAAATGAGAGCAGAATTCCAAACGATTTGCTAAACGCTTACCTCTACCCTTTCAATATATTCTTTCGACAAAATGGAACTCTGAAATCCGCCTAAGCGCAGCCTACATTTTACATAGAAGGCGGGGTTGCGAAATAGTAGTTTATGCGAGAACCGTGTCGAGTTCCATATTCATGGTTGGCCCAACCTCCCTCTGGTAACAATATAGAGGCCCGATGCCAATTGTTATTGGTGTACAGGAACTGGGTGCGCCATATGAGTCTGTTACATTCTTTATTTAAACTCGGGTGTTAGTTGCTGCCAGTGGTTTATCGGTGAAAATAGGTTAGCTCGAAGCTTGGGACTTTTATTGAAACGGACTTTTTTGAAAGAATTGGGTGCGATTATTTTTATGTGGTATTGACAGATTCTGGTTCCGTAAGATAACATAAGAAAGAGAAAAATATGAATGTAGAATAGGGAATTAGAATGTTATTCTTAAGTTTTGACGATTTGGTATCTTGTGAAATGCGATAGGAATGAGCTCATAAAATATGAGTATTTTCGACTTATCGAACTCAAAACATTTGAGATATAAAGGGTTCAATTTTGTAAAAATATATGCTGTTTTTGACAAGCCAGTTGCTCTTGATTAATCAATTTCACGCCAGCCACTAGGGAGTCGGTACCATGATAATTATTTGTGAAAATCACCCAGTTGGCTCCAAAAGCGATGTTTAAATAGGTTCAACGACCCACATAATACTCAACATGAGCCGACTGTCAAACACAACGTTATAGAAACAAACAAATGACGTAAGGTTTGTGTACAAAGCGATCCCTAAATACAAACGTGCATTAGTTCCCCCAACTTCAAAATAAGGAAAAGGGGTAATATCAACAGAGGAGCTTGCGAACATCTCGATACAACGTATTACTTATGAGATTGACGTCCTTAAGTTAGCTCACTGGTGGCAAAAATATAAGATATACAGGAAAATCAAGTTGGGGACGTGAAAACATACAGTTATATTAGTCAAGAGCGGGCACTCTTTCTAATTGATTGTTTTCTGTCAAAAATCTGATTGACATTTCTTGCGATGTCTCTTTTGTCAGTCATTTTAAAACATTCCTCTTGAGCCTTTCCAGTACTACATATTCTATCCCATTTATCTGCATACGCCAAATCATTGCTATTAATTGTAACAATGGCATATGAATATAATTAACCTTATAATAAACATCCATGATAAAACGGTGTGCTCAATATTAAATTGCTCCAAATTAATCCTACATTAAGCTCTTTGAAAATGTGGGACAACTTTGTAGGACAGATTAAGAATTAGGACGAAAACATTTAATTTATCTTTTTGGTCTTTTGTACCAAGAAATGATGTAAAGGGCACCTACTGGTTAAGTTCACTTACTATTGATAATCTATCTGTACTAATAATAAAACGGAAGAGTTTGTTTGTTTGTTTGTTTGAAGGCGGTAATCGCTGGAACTGTCAGTTGGATTTATGTATATGATAGCCACATTCATAAGGAATGATATTGGCTATACGGGAATGGGAAATTCGTACGGGAACGGGATAAAACGGGATATGCACGTACGAAGTCGCGGGCAAAAGCTAGTCATATAATAAAGCTGAAGAGTTTGTTTGTTTGAACGAGCTAATCTCTGGAACTAACAGTCGGATTTAGAAAATTATTTTTGTATATAATAGCCATATTCATAAGGAAAGCTATACGGGAACGGGAAAAATGGGATATGCGCGTACGATATCGCGGGTAAAAGGTAATATAATAATCAAACTGCCTCGCCTTTTCCTAACCATGTTGGAGTTAACCAGTAAAAAGCCAGTCTAACTGGATGAAGCTGTATACTAGTATATAGAGATATTGATTATATTTGTAAGAGTACCAGTATTTTACGTCGAGCAACTGCCCATCTGACCTGCACAGCCCAGTAATGGTAAAGTAAGTGCCCACTTGGCAAGACTGCTGTCAGATTTTCTGGCTTCTGACCATCCGTCAAAGATGTTTTATTGACAGCCGGGAACAACGGCTTAACGTGCTTTCTGAGGCAATGGATGTTCACCCATTCGCGGACTAGATTCGGCAAGCGGTGTTTAAGATTGAAAATCGACCCGTGTTCCTGTTAGCCACAAGCTATCATCTATTATTTAATATGTTTATGTTTGATCACCGTATCTTG
Source organism: Mamestra configurata (assembly GCA_002192655.3). Classification (NCBI taxonomy): domain Eukaryota; kingdom Metazoa; phylum Arthropoda; class Insecta; order Lepidoptera; family Noctuidae; genus Mamestra; species Mamestra configurata. The sequence goes on along the minus strand of NDFZ01002995.1, from coordinate 7,602 downwards.
CACCATTTGGTTCAAAAGTCATCTTATAACACACATATTCCTTCACCGGGCGTTAATTTGGTTGCTTAAAATTTATTTAAAAAACAACATATCAGGTTAAATCTATACTAATATTATAGATGCGAAAGTTTGGATGGATGGATGAATGTTTGTTACTCAATCACGTCAGAACGGCTGATCTTAATGAAATTTATCACAGAGGTAGATTATAGTCTGGAATAACACATATGATATTTATCCCGGGAGTATTTTTCTCTTGGGATAACTTTCGACATTCACGCGGGTGGAGCCACGGGCAACAGCTAGTAGTAGCTAATAAATTATGATAAAAGCTATACAATTTTTTACATAGATTTTAAAAATGTTATAATACCACCGGATTTGTTTCGTGCCTTTTACAGTACCTGAAACTACGTAGGTATGCGTGTTACTGTGGTTAACAAAACCCATCCCGTAAAAAGCGACCACATATTGTGGTTCTACAAAATGTCCATGACGTGGAACTTGTTTTGTGGTTTTGTACCTGTAAACTGGATTATGAAATACAAAAAGTTTAATTCTCTAAAAAAAAAAATATCAACGTTGTGCAAAATTGAGATATAAAATTTTGTTACAAAGAATATCTAACATTCGTTCATTTGGCAACATAAGATGACCTTTCTCAAGACCAAGTCAGATACGTGAGAGTCAGCAACAGCATAAATCTAATAAACATATTTGTTTACTCCCTGTAGACTGCCCTCTGTCTCATACGAAAAGTGAAAGAGTACACATTTATTATGTAAAAACACGAATAATAAAAACACAAGATAATCCGGAAAAGAAATTGAATCATCTCAAGCGGCAAAAGAAACACATTTATTGGGCATTACCCGTGAGAATAAAATTAAGGGAGTGAATATGTATAAACAGAATATTGTGAATATAAAACAAATACAAAAGAATGGTAGTGGCAATGTTACTCGTAGTATGATAAAATATATTGAAACAACTAAGGAGATATCCACTCAGCTATTCTAGACGTTTTATCTCGCAGACTCGTATATATATGAGAAAGTCTGCCAGTTTGTATTGAAGGTTAGTGACACGACGCAGCCGGGCTGCCGGCTGTACCCGTAATATGTTTCCACTAATACCGAAACACTTCCGAGTATCGTGCGCCTTGTAAGAATATCACTTGAGAAAGGTTTGGGCGCAGATGTGCGTTTACACAATACAATTGTTTCCCTCCATTCGGCAGTTTGTTCTATTTCCTTCTTCGTGTTGACACCGCGGTTCGCCCCAGGCGATATATATCCCGAATTCCATCGAAAAGTTCGCGACTAAATCGCGTCGACGTTATGAAGCTTTTCAATGTATTATTCGACTGTTATCGCGAAAATATCTGGTTTATTACAGCGTGCGAATGCGAAGTGCCTACTTTTGGATGGTAAGAGAATTTTATTAACATTTTCGTTGATATGAGATATATAAATAACGTTTTTACTTCTTTATGGCATCCGACTGATGATGTGATCGGGGATTTTTATTTTAAAATTAATTTTAATCCAATTTCTACGCTTCTCGTAGGAGTTATTAGATAATACTTACTTACCTTCACAATACACCTCACCTATCCAGGTGTCAAACTGTGACTAGTTAATCCAAACTAGTGCACATCAAATATTAAGACCCCCAATAATTAAACGCCTATTGCTTAATAGTGCTAAGCGGTTCATTACAAATTCATGATCACTAATGGCTCAAAGTAAGTAGATACTTACCGTGCGGTTTCAAAAGTAGGCTGCAAAGTAAAAGAGATGATACCTACTGAATCAAGAACGAGAGGGCTTATTCTTGATTTCTGAATTTAGAAGTTGAGTATTTGTCAAACTTTGTTTTACCCGAAAACCTGCCTAATTTTATCCATTAAGTAGGGTTTGACTGATTCTTTACTCCAACACTCAATTTGGTAAAGCGGCCCTTAGACAAAGTATCAATCTAACAACGAATACGGTTGTATAAAACGTTTGGATTAAAAGACAGACATGCATCACCAATATGTCAAGTGATCAATTATTATTATTCCTTTATTGTAGGCAACTGTGTGCCCATACAAAATACAAAATACACTTATACAAAATACAAAATATACTTATCCAAATAAAATATTGTCTAAGACACATGAAGTGACGGCGTTGTGTTACGCTGTGCGGTGTCGCGTAGCCTGCCACGAAAACGTCAGTAGACACCCTTCGGCTAAAACTCTTCGTGTCGAGATGTTAAGTCGGAACACGCATCACAAACGACTTGAAGTTGGTGTTGTGACGCGGCTCCAACTTCTCGATCCTCAAAGTCCAGTTAGTCTTTCCCTTCATGTACTCCATGATCCCCTCAACCTTCGAGGAGTTATGCAGTCGGGACACATACAGCAACTTCGTAGGTAACGCTGGCAGTAGCAGCATATTTGGTCCTGTCAATCCCAAATATTTTGGACTGTTGACAATCGTTACCACTGATAGAATATCTCAAAAGTCGTAGAGCTCAAGGATTAACTTCAACAGTGACCAAACTTGTTTAATTGGTCAAGCGAGAACACAATGTAGAATAGATTCACAGTCGCACTCGACCGGGCAAACAAAGGAGGCTTTTATGAAACAAAACTCGTAGGTTGGCGGCTAGCCTAGCTCATTTAGTTTACTGAACAGGCAATTGGTCGCAATTGGAAAACCACACAGCGTCGCCGTTAATGCGAGACCCGTTGTATCAGAGTCGACACTCGACCCGGCCTCCTGGACTGGAAGTGGAATATTGTTAGGTGTGATTATTTTCAGGGCAGACATTTTAAGCCACAATGTTATTACGATGTTAAATGTTTTTGATGACAAATGCAATTTAAATCGAGCAGTAGTTTCCTTTCTCCATATTGGTAAACCACTATGATGTAGTGATTGAAAATATTATGAGTTAAAATCAGTAACTTTGAGGATGTTTTTGTAGAATGGTGCCATTTACATATGTAAGGTTCGTTGCATTTCATTTTCTGAAATGACATGTACTAAGTGGTGGCCTCGAAGTGTTTGGTGCAGGCACCTGTCAACACTCTCACGTTTTTCGACATTAGTTTAATTGACGTCACTGTCATAAGTGACGTTTTCAAAGTAAACGACCACGCGCCTGAGTGGCGCCAACTGGTGGCGTGAATTTTCTTGACAACCCTCATTTTGCTGGCTGTTTATTTATTTTTCTGATACGTTTTTTTTTTAAAGACAAACGTCAGTGTTCCAAACGGTATCTATGCATTAACGAGCTCTGATCCTTTTCGTAAACAAATATTTTTATATTGTGAAGACCATTTAATTTTATAAAAATAAAACCACCAACAGTCTAAAGTGGCAACGTAAGCATTGTTACGCATCGCCGATGTTTACAGCTTAGATATTGTATTGATGGACTAAAGAAAGGAGAAGAAAAAAAAATGTTCCACCCTATTAACTCTATTCACTTATTGATATCTTCGGTACGTTAGAGAGCTCTTATGGTCCTTACGAAACGAACAGGCTCTGCATAGAGTGTAAGTCTCCATTTGGTCTAATGCCAAACGACATTTAGAAATTGAATACAATTTCCTCTGCGCTTAACAACTCTCGCTTGTTAGTCCCAAAACAATAATCTAATAGCATTACTAAACTTATTTGGGAAACGGAAATAGTAATGTTTTATTTATCTTCTTTTTGCTAAACTTATTTGGGAAACGGAAATATAAGTATCCAATGTTTTATTTTGTCTTCTTTGAAAGTAAAAGCCGAACTAATTTATATATTTTTCATCTCTTATCAAAGTAAGTAGCTACTACTTAGATAATTAACATCTGATCAAGTTATCTTAGTAATTTATTTAATGAACATTTTTCTTGTTTCTGTATGAACCTTCTTTCAGGGTCAAGGTCGTACTAATAGACAGATGAGACGAATAAGTGATTACAGGCGAAACTCCCGGAAAAGCCCTTTAAGCCTGACTGACGGACCCTTCGTGCGCTGTTACAAGGTGAGGAAAAATTGCGCTAAGACGTTGCTTTTATCATTCTCTTTTCGTCATGAAACAGATAATACCTGTATTAGGTGTTATCTGTTGTAATGAAGATTTTTGACAAAAGAAAACAAATAAACATCTCAATGCTTTTTACCCACCACTTCTCAGTGCTGGCTCGTTCTTTGCCCAAACTATAAGACATTCAATGTCGCAATGTTGCCAGTCGTTTGGGAACGTTTCCAGATGATAACGATGTGATGAAAATTCATATTTTTTACAAAATCCACCCCAAATTATTACGTTTTAAAAGATGTCAAGATATCTCATGTGATCTTCGATACCTTCAGCAGGGGTTTCTACGCCTCTGACCTTTCCCTAATATCAGAGGTTATAACTATGAGGCAAAGGTACATATTTAGGGATTCTGAAACCAAGATCACATCCCACGTGAGGTGGCAAGTGTCTATTGTGCCTTAAACACTTCTATTGATACTCCCAATTAAGATTACGACTCAAGCGCGACTGAATAGATTTAATGAACCCCTGTCAGTTCCAGTACACTAAACGGATTATGTATATGACGTGCTGTACCTATCTACTAAATTAGTATGCCTTAGTCGTGTTTCAAGTCCTCAGTATTATTTCGAATGACAGATACTTTAGTCAAAGTGACCATTTCGGCTGGATAAGGGGGGCCTGGGCTCGACATAAATTCCGATGTCAGCGTTATTGCGGTGTCCTTAGTTTGACGAAGGTACGGTTCGAATTGTTGAGGTTATCTCAAAGCAGATCGAACCCTAAAAACTGTCTCGTGTTTATTGTTTGCGCGAACGCGGAATTCTTGACAGCGTGTTGGTACGGATTTTTGGCGTCTGGCTGGATGATGAGACGCAGCGGGATATTTTGCGTGATTCGTGTATTAAACATCCGTATTCTGTGGGTAATACTTGTATATTAGTAGGTAGTTCAACGAAGAGGTTCTCAAGACGCTTTCTCATAATTACCTGAAGAGCTTCCCGTTTTATTTTTCGTTTTTCTGTTCCTATCTGTTTTCCGCGGTTGAATTTTTGTTAAAAAGTTTTACCAACGAATTTGCATCGTTTTACTAATAAAAATATGCACATTACTTAATGTACTTATCAACCAAAAGACCCCGTCTCCTGAAAAAGTGTAGCCACAAGTATATCCACCAGAAATCAAACTGACAGTGTGCTTTTAAATGACACTTGCAAAATAGAGTGGCCTTTTCCGTATGTAAAATGTGTTCTTGTTCTTGATACAAGAACACATTTTCAAGTCCCATGAAAACGCAAAACTAAACCTAAATTACAGTGTTTCAGTCCGCAACCATCTCTTTGTTTCGCGAACATTCTACAAACAGAAATTGTCACCGCTCTATCTCATTGATTAAGTGAGGATACGTAGCATCGTTTGAGGCTGGCCATTGGAAATACGACCTAACAATCTGCAGGATTTCGTTGCATGTACCATAAACATTAAAAAAGAACTGAGTAATACTATGACAAAATTGATAACTGTGTTGAAAGAGATAAAGCTTCTTAATGGTCAATAACTGTATCTTTTCACATTCTGTATGTCTTTGTGTACCGTGCAAAAGTATGTTATCCTGCCCAGCCTGTGGCGTGGTCCAATAACGTGACCGAAAATGTATTGTAGAAAAACAAATACTAGCCTCACGATAGCTTCATCTCTCTCACTCTTATCTGCCTGTTTTCTCGATAGCGGAACACTCAGTCTATTTTCTATGTTTAATACATGTACAATATCGACGCGGATTAAGTACCAGAGGAGAGAAGACGCAGGATTCTCGTAGTTCATGGCGGCTCATGGCCGATACGTCTTGTTACAGATTGTTATCGGAATCTCGACTAGTTACCGTCGTTTAGACAGGACACCGATTCCTATCGGCCTCGTTAAGTTATGCAGGCATGCAAATGACCTAATAAAGACTGCAAGCTATTATTTTTAAAGTGCTGTTTTTAAACACGGAGAAGAATCTTTACATAATTATGGAGAGGGAACGGTTCTGATTTAATATTTGCTAGAAGCCAATAAGGATCGCAGTCCTGGCCCATAAATTGCCGAAATGGATATCCGAGGTAGATCAAAGAATTTTTAATTTGTAATTTTCGCATCCCATCCCAGCTTATATTATATAATAAATACGAAAGTGAGTTTGTTACGCTTTCGTACCTAAATCTCTGGACCAATTTTGATAAATTTTGGTACAGAGATAAATGAGATAGAGCCGGTTAAAGGCTTCTTTTTTGTGAAAATCTATATTAATGCGACCGAAGCCGCTGGCAAAAGTTCATAATAAAAATTCATAATTAAATCAATGATGCTTGTGTGATGATGCACCTTGAGGTGGGAGTGGAACACCGACACCCAAATGAACGTGAATAGTACGTCCTACACCTAAGTGAATGCGGAGTAGGCCCATGTCTTCGGGTAGAGTGACCAGGAACTCCACGACCTCATCACACCGGCCTCTTTCTACCATCGGACATCTAGACGCACTGCATGTTATNTATGCGGAGTAGGCCCATGTCTTCGGGTAGAGTGACCAGGAACTCCACGACCTCATCACACCGGCTTCCTTCTACCATCGGACATCTAGACGCACTGCATGTTATCATCCCTACCTTGTTGCTATTCCACCAATTCGCACTAAACGTTTCCAAACGTCTTTTATAATGCGCACAGCATAGGAGTGGAACCCTCTTCCTGCGTCTGTGTTTCCGATCGCATACAACCCTAATCTCTTCAAAACTAGAGTGAACAAGCTTCTTCTGGTCGTCTCTGTCATCTATAACCTAGACTAGAGTCAAGAGCAAACCCACCTCAAAAATAATAAAAAAAAAGTGTTCAACGCATCTAAAGTAGAAGGAACCGAGGCAGAGAAAAGGTTAATAAGCCAAAGCGCACTTATTCCTAAAAAAACACAACCGTAAGCAAAAAATACAAAGATATAAGGAGAAGAATATGCTTATCGACAATAATTGTCCGATACTCGATAAAACTCTCTCTCCGCGCTTGACCCGTCTCGCCCTACCTTTTGTCTGACCCACTTTAGACGCTCCTTCGAAGTATTTTTTTATTGTTGTGGACAAGGCATTGTTCTCGTTTGATGGAGTACAGGAGCACTGTACGGTTGGACTCGCGTTGTTGGACATAGTATTATATTAATCTAATCACGTGTTCGAAAGGTTTAAGTGCGGTTGTACAGACGCCAGCACATCAAGCTACAACAATCTGTAAAATTTCTTTAATAGATTTTCAACTTTATATACCAAAGCATTACGTTCAAGGTTGATTGGGAAAATTTGACAGTTCAGGAAGCTTGATCGGCTGGCGTCTGTACAAAGATTCTTCGACGTAGTGTTAGTACATTTAATAATTAAAAATTAATCAAGCGCAAGGGCCTGTTTCACCACCTACGATTAAACACGTGCTTATCTGTCAAGTAAGTTAAACGGTGCCCGTTAACTTATTTGGCAGATAATTTCACAATGTTTTTTTCAATTTTCTATTTTGACATTGTGAAACAGGCCTTTATTCATAAAAAAA
>NDFZ01002994.1:9745-22524 GCA_002192655.3 Mamestra configurata | reverse complement strand
ATATTGCAAAAAACAAAACGCAGCTTAAAAATAGCGCATCTTGAAATCTATTTTGTAAGAGCTTAGCAAAACGTTTTACCTATTCAAATCAAGATATATTCTGATCTGAACCCTTTGCCAACTGACTCTCACTCGACCAGTTTTTTAAAGGAAAATCGCGTCAATTGACTTTCGTTTGATTTATACGTCGACAATTTATTTCCACAAACCGTAATTCAATTGATTTGGTGTTAGCAGTTTTATCTTCAGCGGCACTTTTTTGCCGTCCATAAAAAAAATACAAGTAAAATGGGAAGCTCTGACGTCATTCACCTGGCGTAACATAAGCTTTGCTACCCACTACGCAGGTCAGTGATTACGATCTATAATAATTTTATTACGTAGGCGGAGTCGGGGGTCAAACGGTGACAAATTACCTTCCCGCGTAATTTAGCTGACAGTGTAATAGACACGCACAGATTATACAATTTGCATAGATTATTATGAGAGCCGTGCATCAGGCAAAGGCAAGTGTTGGTCAAGGTTTGCCTATTATTTTAAAATTGGAATTGTTTTAATGGGTTTGTTGGAATCTGTTGTTGTTACTTTGTTGGTAGGAGGGAAACTTACCTATAGTTTGATATATAGATTGAGAAGCTCTTTAAGCTTTTATCACATGAGGAGGATGCAGAATCTTGTATAGAGGACAAACCTCAACACCTGAAAATAATCATCACCACATCAATATATAAGATAACCAGGGTCTGCCTCTGATCCCATNGAAAATAATCATCACCACATCAATATATAAGATAACCAGGGTCTGCCTCTGATCCCATGTGATGTTCGCTTTGTTTCTTATTCTGCAGAATTATTTTAATCTCTTTGTTTCAATAACTATAGGTACAGGGAGTAAATTATTTTAAAAACACATAGGTACCAAACAAGAGCGTGAAACACAACCTACGCAGCTACGCACAAAAAATCTAGAGTTGAGGTCACATCTATGACTTTAATAACACACTACTAATGGCTATTACAACGCCCATAAGAGAAAGCAGCCTCATTAAATAATAAAAATATTATTACTCGCTCGTGGCGTCGATTAAATCGATGACTGGCATTATTCGACAAACTTTCGTAGCCTGTGTTTGCAACTCAACACATTCAAAAAATTAAAAAAAGAATTTGGCGCCATGACACTCACGAGTCAAAGAAGCCGCGGTGCCACAACCGTTCAGAAACGCACTCAATAAATTACGACACCTAATCACCCTTAATTGGGATGTGTCGTGACCCAACTTAACCTTAGGTCGACAAATAAGAACAAAATAATGCAAACATAATGATACGTGCTGGCTGGATACAACTTTTAATTTTCGAACGTTAAGCCCGACGTTCGAGGACTGTAATTATCGTCTTTTCCGAACTTAAGTATAAGGATAGAGATATTAATAGTCTGTGGTGTTTGCTTTTTTCTTTGATTTATATATTTTTATAGATTCGGTGAAATTAGTGGTTTTTACAGTTTTTGTGGTGCCGCTAATGGTTATAAATGTGTGACCGTCATAAAAATAATATTTAAAGACGAAGGACTGTCCGAGGGTTAAAATGCGTGTGGTCATCATCTTGTGTCACGATCACAACGCTAGCGCTAGTGATAGGGATAAAACATTACGCAGCTTATTTTTTATAAATTCTAATTTTGCTTTATGTAGGTAGGTAAGTATATTTCAGGACAAGCCCAGAACATGAAAATTTTACCTCCACAATAAGCGATGATTCTAGCTGGTATTACTCAGAGCCAATATTGAGATCTCTTTTGTCTTACTGATGTTTATTGTTTGATCTGTATTGTTGATATTATGAATGACTGAACGTTGTATTTATGTATGACTATTCTTTAGGCCATTAGTGTGGGACGCTACTTGTGTCGATACTCTTGCGCCATCCCATCTTCCTAGCTCTTCGTGCTGTGCTGGCGCTACCGCTGCAGCTGCAGAGAACCTCAAACGGCGGAAATATAAGAAACTTGTTGGTAGTTATATTTTCAAACCGTTTGGGGTTTAAACTCTCGGGTCGTGGGGTCCGAGTGCGCATATCTTGTTTAAAGATCTCTCAAGACGCTTAGTTGACACTTCGTGTGACCCAAGGGCAGGCTTTTACCTTGGTCAAAGAATAAGCATTGCCATACAACGTGGCAATGCCGCTAGTCTTTTGGGTACACTTCCAATCAACAGCGATGCGGATGAATTTTTTGACGCCATATTTTAGGGTTAATTTAGTTAGGAGTTTTTATTTTTATTTATATTGGATATAGTTAGTTAAGTATTAATTAAAACAGTTGTCAATATCTATGTAAATAAAAGAGCTCTACCTTTTACGAATATACTTACAATCTACATTTTATCTTTTTTAGAAGAGTAGAATTAACGTTCAAGCTTTGAAAACATTTAGGGTAAGGTTGCTTAGGTAAGTCACCCCTAAAAACGCTTTATTTTAGGCGTTCATATATCTTCATTTATTAAGCTATCAACCAGCTTTAATGAAAATGCAAAAAATCTTATATAAAAATGATTTTTAATCCTTTTTCAGAAAAGTGTCTTTGGCAAGATTACAGTGCCTGGTTTCCTAATTCGTACCTTCTATCGCCTAAGTCGTACCTATGTGGGGTAAAAAGTTGGAAACAATATATTAAATCTATAAAATAATGAAACAAGATGTTAAATTAACAAATTGTAAATATAACTCTTTTACATATTACATATCACAAACTTTTTCTCTTTGCAATTAAATTCTAAAGTTAAGATTAAGTAATGCAATTATCAATCAATCAATCAATATATTTATTTGCTAGAATATGGCGAATAAAGTGTTACAGTAAATTTGTTTTAGCATATCCTATCATAACATGGCGTGCAAATGTATTCACAATCAGCAATGTCAATTAGTCTAACTTACAAATTACAGTTCGGAGTGTGAACCGAAGTATGAATCAATGCTCGCCCGGCTCGCACGCTCGCACGCTAGCTGGGGCGATGTGGCCTGCGCTTAATGGTATAGGTACCTACCTTAAATCTTTTAAATAGTAAAAGTTTGAGAAGTATTTTTTAAATATTGTCAGCGGTAAGTATTGAATACTATTTGGTAAATGATTGTAAATAATAAAATTTTATTGGTGGCAGTCGAAGTCTATATTTATGCCGTGTTCGGCTATTTGGCCTGTCATTAGAATTAAATTGCACAGAATAAACGTATATAAAATAAATTTGTATACAAATATCGCAAATATATAACTTTTTTTGCTTTTGATGTAAATGGCATTGGTTATATACTAGTGTGATAATAACCAAATCCTCTACAGGTAGATACGACTTCGAAACGAGATCTTCAAAATTCAACCTAAAATTATTCGCATTACCGAAAAAATGTCAACTGTTCGATCATGCTTGAACTAGACACAAAGTATAATGAAAATAGCAATAGATCAATAATTACTTGACCAACATATTTTCTGATGATTTTTCACTTTTGTAAAATGGCTTACAGAAAAAACTGGATATTATACCTATTGAAAATGGGAATAAGAAATGTTTTTTTCTGTTCGACATCCGGCTACTGACTGATTACTGACGGATTGACTACGTTTTTGCTTAGGTACTCTTATATGATCGAATAGTTTAATTGTAGACTATTCAATTTTACTCGAATCAAACAGGGCATCAGATATTGCTGGAGTACGACTTAGGCGGTGGTACGACTTAAGCAACCTTACCCTTTTAAAAAAGTATTTTAAAATCAAGTCCATACGCAGGTGGATACCGCCGAGCCGCCAAAGCAAACTAATCCATAACCCGCCTTCAACACGATGACAAGAAAAAAGATGTTCCTTAACCACAGACCATAGACTAAAATAAATCACCAAATTATACACCGACCAAAGACAATAAATCATTTAACATATTCCATAGAGTAGATAATGTCGCGATTTGCATCGCTTTCGTATCGCTAATTGAGCAATTTCGTAGATAAATAGATAAAACACGGGTAGACCCTAAATTATGCGTATTATTTGCATATTATTACTATAACTGTGGGGTGACATTATTATTAGTGTGAAGGTGAATGGCAGAAGAACAACTTTGTGCAAACATTTTACGTTTGGAAAGGTCGCCCGCTTTGAATAGTGTGGTGAGCAAGAAAATTAATCTGCGTTTGAACTAAGTATTGGATTGGAATATTGTGAGTGAAAATGCCAGGAAGGGACGTCCTAGACGGTTTGCCCTTATAGAACGTCCCTTTCCCGGAAATGTATGAAGCAAAAAAACATATAAGACTCGAAGCATGCGGTGTTCAATTGTTTTGTTTGTATGTTCGTTTTTTAAATAAATAAATACTTACGTGAGTAATGGGAATACGATACGATATAAGAAATATGAATTTGATGACTTATCGTCAGCGCCTGCTAAAAATAACCAAGTTTGGTCTGGCACAGTAGATCTCGAAGAAACGACCTGCCTGTTCCAGTTTATAAAATTATCCCTTTCCAAACCCATCTCTAGCTATAGACTTTACCTATAAACTTGACAAGTTACCAGTTGGGCTACTGTGTTTGGACTGCACAGTATTCCAAAGACACAACCAAAATACAACCCCAAGATTACCAACCTAAGGTCCCAATTCCTTCACCATCATTTCTCTAATAACAACACAGTTTCTCCACCTAACCACTCTCCCCAGAGAGCGTCACAGTCGCACGGGGACATTTATGCAGATCTTGTAATGTGACGTCACACTGATGACGCAGGATCGCATGCGCTAGATAAACCGATAAATATTAGTTATGCATAAAGTTATGGTGTTATGGGACCTCTTTTTAGGGATAAGAAGGGTGGCGAATCGGGTTCGTGGGTATGATAATGTGCTTACTTTTATTGGTCTGTGGATGACGGGGACTGAATTCCACAACCGAAGATAATTGTCCTCTCTATTTTCCGTATAGTTTTAAGGAGTAGCGAAAATTATTAAAATTTTAATGCTTGATGAGGATGGATGCATTTTATCCTTATAATATATTAGCTTTTGCCCGCGACTTCGTACGCGCATATCCCGTTTTTTTCCGTTCCTTAAGAAATTCCCGTTTTCATATAGCCTATAGCCTTCCTCATGAATGTGGCTATCATATACAAATCCGACTGGTAGTTCCAGAGATTAGCTCGTTCAAATAAACATAGAAACTCTTCAGCTTTATTATTAGTAAGTATATATATATAAATAGTATAGATAAGTACAACTGAAAGATTTAAGAGGAGAGAAAGAAATAAAGAGATCATCATCCTATAATGAGAATCAAGATCAAGAGAGGAAAATGTAAGCATGTCAACAACCAAAACATTAAAGGCTATTCCGTGCATCGTGGCTGCGTTCGTCAGGTGGTTTTTCACGCATCACTGTAAATCCATTTAGAAAATCTGACTCCAGTCCTGTCAATGGGCACCGTATTACCCAGTTACTGGGAAGTGGAGGTCAGATAGGCAGTCGCTCCACTTAAAATACTGGTACCTACTCAGCTGGATCCGGAGAGAGTGGAAGACGACCACAATATTATTGGGAAACGTCAGTGAAATTCTAAGTCAATGTGCCTAGCGTTTAGAGTCGGTTTGTGCCTCTGTGCGATTGACATAATCATGTCAACCGCACGGAGGCACAAACCGACTCTCTCACCAAAAATAATCACCTATTCTCACAATAACTGCATACAATTTAGCCCACGTAGGGTGCTAACAGGCTTATATCAGCAGAATTTGTCCCGGCGTCCCCTGAGAGGCAAGTCTTGGGAAACGCATAGAATACGCGATCGGTTGGTCGCCCTCGCTGAGAACAAAAATCAACAAGGGTTTCGTGAGCCGTGTTGTTCATTTTTGGGTGGCAGCGATGTGGGTAAAGTTGGATGTGGTACTCTCTACACGTAGAATACTTCGTAGGTTCCTGAATGAATTGAGGATTTGGTGTAAAGAACGTGTCAAACCCTAATTATACAAGTAACCACCAAATACTCAATTATCGGCCAAAGATTTGCAGGCTAAATTCTAGTTTGAAATTGATGAGAAGTACTCAACTTCAAATACTAAAATCAGAATTCGCGAGCTGAGCTATACACAAACACATTTTTATCAGCGATAATGTTTGTAAAAGTCAAGAATATTGGGAATGACCACGTGACATTTCCGGCTTTTTAACAATTATTATCTCTGATGAATGTAACAAGTGGCGAGCGTCCTGGGAGACTTCTCTTCTTCTTTCTTCTATTCCGTTTTGACGGCAAAAATTAATGGTGAAAACCTTCAATTTTTTATTCCTATTATTATTTATTGCCTATTTTGATTCAATGACTTTTGATTTTGAATTTATCTAAAATCTTGTAACGTGTACAATCATTGAATCAAAAACGTCTAAATGTCTTCTAAAATCGGCGAGTAAGTTATACATGACACGCTCTCCCTCAGGCTACGTGTTAGCGGGTAGCAGCTCGATGACACTTGCTGAGGATCCAGTTAAATGGCGAGCTAAGTATTTGGAGAAGCTTTCGACCAGTAGAGAACTGTTATATACTAATGTATGGTACTTCTAACATTAGGAACCCAACAATCCTAAAAGCTAGATTAATGTAAAAGCGCTTGATGTTTTTTCTATGGAGTTCGTTAGCACGAACTGTGGCTAAACAAATGAGAAAGAGTGTGTTTCTGAATCCATGTTGGATTTATAAGAATCACTGAAAATTAATGTTAATAGAGTGTTTGAAAAACAATTTATCAATTTCACGAACAGCTTTGTTTGCAAATAACTTTTCAAGGTTTTGGTATAGGTATTGGGAATAAGTTTGCGTACGTACCTACACTTATTACAACAAAAAATGACACTTTGATTGTTCTCTTTGTCTGTTAAGAAGTAAGTTAAAAAAAAGAGTTCTCTCCTTCGACTGTATCACACGCGTATTTATGTTACCAATTTTAGCACAGTATCATCAAACTGTGCTCGCCCAAACTGCCGCATCCACCGCCGCCGCACTCCGCTAATCCTCTGAGCGGCCGAATGTCAAGCGTCACTCAATATAGAGAGCTGTGTTGACGCACAGGATTACGAGCAGAACACTTTTCTATATGAATATCTATATTTGTTGTTCGATAATATTAACTGGAACTGTGTAGTTGCGAATCAATCAGCAATCAACTCACATGCGACATAATAACATGAATAACCAAGTGTGCAGTAAAACTGTACCTCTATTTTTAAAATAAAATGAAAAAAATGAAATATCAAAAATCATTTCCAAATTCGTAATAAAGGGAAGGGAAAAGGAAAAGCACATGCAACGGTCCATGGATCCTGGGGCTTGCGAACGGCTCCAAGTGGTCAATCCTCTATTATTGAATACCTACCTACATCATAATTATGTTTTATGATGCTAATGGATGATTGTGCTCAAAATATTGAATGGCTAACGTTGAATATCGGTACGCTGTCATAAACAGGAAAATATAGAAAGAAAATTCTCTCTAAGTTCCGCAAGACTTTTATGTTCTCCAATCGAAGAGGTTTAGCCAAACAGTCACCAGTTTGGTTATGGCTGTTTCAACTTCAAGAATTCAAAAAAAAAACAATTTTCGTTATTAAATCTGGATGAAAATAGTCGTGGTTCAAGCACCTTGCGTGCAAGTCCCCACAAAGGATATCAGCTCAATACCTCCCCATACTGTCAAAATTTAATATACAACCGACCTTATTAGGGTTAGTACTTATTAGCTTACCACCCTATCTTGATGAAGTACCCTCAAGTGCGGGTTAATAAAGGGCGCATTACTGTGTAAACACGTTCACGTGGCCACCCGCCGGCGGTCACGTGACCACCACAGACTAGATTGAGATCTCTCGTGCCAGATATTATCTGTGGCTGGTTTCGCGCGCTTTTTTCTGTCAAATTAGGAAGATCTGTTTTTGATTGACTTTGCTTTTTGGTGTGGTTCTTTGGTTTCTCGTTTCATTGAACTTCGTATCATGACTCATGAGTGAGTTATTGATTTATGTTACCGAAACGAACCTCTTTTACTCGATATTCTCTCTATAACTAGTAACAGATCTGCATAGCTGCGAGCTGTAACATTTTCAGGTTTTAAACTTGGAACTTTAGTGAAAAGTTTAAAAAGCTTCTGTTTTCATCAGTTTGAAGGCCAACGAAATCGGTTAAATAGGTAATCCGCACCCTAACTTTCTTACTTCATTTTAGCAAATTGCTTCATGTTTGGAAATCGTCTACTCAACAACAAAATCGAACATTAAAAGTGACCTTCCCTGAAGCTACAACTACTCTCGTCAAAACAAATGACAGCAGATTAATAAAGAAATTAAAAAGAAAGTGAAGCTTTATAAAATCTGCTAACCACACTCTTATTAAACCAATTAATTGTTCAAAATAATGAGAGTAATTACAAATAAAACATTTAGATAAACTCGTTATCGTGTTACGACTGAGATTCGGCTTTTGACCGATTTTAAACCACCATTTAGTGAATTGCTTGAGGCGCCATCTTGTCATGTGATAGAACGTAATCCATAATGGTTTAGTTAAATCTTTAATTACAGTTGTTTTAAGCGATTAATCACTCTATAGATTGAGTTTTCATCTAAAAAGGTCAAGTTGTTTGAAAGTAAATAATGTGTTGCCAAATATGACTGTACCTAGTTACCTACTTGCTTAATTTGTAGAGGTAGGTATTAAATTACCTACACGTTTTGTACACGTACCTATTTCTACCAGTTACGCTTTTTTATAGTTTCCGTAAGGGCAACATATGGGCTCTTTTACTCTCTCTCATCAAATCGTAGATACAAGCCTTTTCCAGACTCGCCAGGACCATAGAATATTTTTTCCACGGTCAATCGGCATAGCAAGCATTTGAAAAGTCAGGTTGAATCCGAAAGAAACTGTGTTTATTAAAATGACAAAACAGATACCAATTTGATATTGTTTAAACCTGCGATGCCATAAAGTCATAATGTTTTTTTACATAAGAATATCATGTAATCGCATTTATGAGGTAGTTACCTACTAATGAGCACCTTACAATCAATAGATATAGGTAGGTGGGCATAGAGAGGGTTCTTCCTAAATGTCACACCATTCAAATATGGTAATATCTTCGCATGAATGCACGCTCTGTCGGAGAGACTGCTTATTATCCTAAGTTTACTCGGTGGGTGTTAATTATACCCTTTTGCTTGGTCTACCAGCTGCTCGAGTCTCGATCAATAACATCCTTATTTGCTTCAATGGTCTAACGATTACGAACTCTGCTGTCAAGTCAGTGTTCAACTGAGTTTGATTCCTATGAAGGGAAAATTGCGCAATAATTTTCCTTGGAAGAAATAGAGTAGGTAAGACAAACCGTTTTCTAAATTGAGCTCATATTATTTTTCTGTATGATTGAGCTTTTGGAGTTGAAAATGTGTCAAAGCCGATTTTAATGCCAGAGTTTGACAGCCTAGGTTATCAGGCTGGAAGAAGAAATTCTCAAATTCTTGGTCTTACCTATTTAAAAAATTGGGGGAAATAATTGAACCTTCTTTGTTCTGCAAAGTAATCCTAACTAGTAGGTAACTTTAATATTATAAATGCGAAAGGGAGTTGGTTTTTACGCTTCCACACCCAAATCGCCGAGACTATTTGATGAGTTTTGGTACAGAGATAGATAGTACCTACCCTGGTTTCGGAATTTGATCGAAAGAGTCACCGCGGCCCTGAAACGCAAAGGACATTTGGAGCAACACGGTTGGGTTTTAGTCAGTAAGAGACTGACACTCCGGAAGGAGTCATTTGATGATTTGCAATCCTAAAAAAAAGGGACCCTGGAGACAGGCAAAAGCTAGTTATCTGAATAATTTAACGTTAGAGATAGTAATGGCGACTTTAAAATAAGTATACTTTTTCCGTCTTAAATTAATTATGTCCTTTCATAACACCCCTTCAAAATATATATTCAGCGTACAGCAATCATCCTGTTTATAAAACTCATTTCCTTTTGTGTCTCAAAAAGAAAACCCACTTTCCCGCCAGTCCGCCATGTTGTCTGAACTGTCAGTGTCAAATGCGCGCGCACTTGACGCCGCTCCCGGCCGCCGGCGGGCACGCATCGGAATAACATGGATAGAGCCTATTACACGATACGAAGAGGTTATAATGTGCATCCGTCAATCTGTGATCCTAGCTAGTGCTAAACTTGGCTTTTCTGTGTTATCGTTTTATCAATAGCTGATTTAGTTAATTTTCTAAGTTTGTGGCTAGAGTGTCATTATCATTAATCTTTTTCTATGTTTTTGGACGGACAGTAACTTTGTTTGTTTTAGTTGGCTCCAACTCAATTCCTGGTAGATAAAAAATCATATAATCTGCCCAGGGATGTGCCCTGAGTCCCTAACAGGCGATGCACGGAGTGGATTCCAGGTGATCTTTTTAGAGGCTACGGGACCCTTTCCGTGTGCTAATGTTGATCACCGGGATGATATTAATGAAGTAAAAATCCCACACTCTCTGGTCTTTTCCCTAAAAGTCGAGCCGTTCTTTGAAAGTTTCCCCCCGAAAACAAAAAAAAAAGGTGGTACCCTCGGTGCATTTATGGTAGGTAGGTAGGTAGATATAGCATTTTTTATAAAGAGATCAATCGATCGTGAAGATCTCACTTATCATTGGCAATCGATGGACTAAAACCAAATTCTTTTCCTAGAAGCGGTAGGTACCGTTGACTAATTTTAAGCACCGCGTAGAGTTGATTCTTTTGTTTAGGTACCTACCTACAAATAAAAATAACATTGAAAATACCTAATAGATTTCTAAACGAGTTTTAAGTGCAATGACCATAATTACTATTCGAATTCAGACCCCGATTTAATATCCAAGACTTGGATTCCAGGCTAATGTCTACTTATATTGCATAGCATATCATTACCTTTATCCAAAGTAGATATTACTTGTGAACCACAGATGACTCACATGCAAATTACATCTAATATACAAGGTTTATCCTTTATCATTAGCAAGCTATGTTATATAAAACTTAACTGCAATACTTCCCTAATCATGGTACTTATGCGATAAACTCAATCATATACCTACATAAAATGCGAGCATAAAATTATGGGACATATCTCACAAATAACAATAACGACTTAAAAACACGCACGTCCGTCCATCGCGGCGGGCGAGAGCATAATGCGCAATAATAATTCTAAATTCAAAACTGAAGAAGTTACGATGGCCGGTCGCGCACGGGCCGGTGTTGCCAGTTATATAATTAGAAAATGAAAGGGTGGCGCGCACGCAGCCTGGGGCCCGACCACTACTATCGCTCACCATCGAGCCTGCTCCCGCTAGTGTTGTGACAACGATTTATTGTCGATTTTCTATAATCTCTGATACCGATGAATTTAATGTTTTCCTTATTGTTGGGCGGTAAATGTGACTATAACAGATAATATATTACAATAGTTCAAATCTTATTTCAGCAATAAATACAGAGCTTAGCTATGGTTATTTGCTCAATGCATATTTTATCTTTAACAAGACAACACAAAAACATACATTTTCAACCCTTCACTTAGGTACCTATATAAATATCAGGTAAATAACTAGGGGAAAAAAAACTAAATGATGGAGACAGAAGACAGCTAGAGATAATGTGGAACACACAAACGAGCATCGCAATAATTTCACAAACAAATCCTTTAAAAGTGTTAATAGAACTGCCCAAAACTTGTTGATGTGAAATGAATAACGCAAAAACACCAAACAAAACAATCAAGATTTTCACATAGGTACTCAAAGTTCATCCGAACTTTGAGCGAAAATATGTCATCCAAACACTTCTTATCGAAATCACTTGACAAAATAATATCGATACCCCATAAGGTTAGCACTAGTATAAAATATACTCCCCACCCCGGAGGGCAAATGGCAACATTCTTTATTTTCGAATATTAATAAGGAGCGTGCAACATTACACCGTATTTCACATTGGGTAACATCATTATCCTCTGTCTTACTCACTCCACCTCCAAAACTGTATAGTTAAACTCTTCTAATGTCCGAAAGTCATATAATACCGACCTTTTTGGTGCAAGATGGTAGATCAACGGAGATTTATCTAAGTTCTACAACGACTTATGTGTACATACATATTTATAGGCTGTATGTAATTACTACCTTTGCCCGATAACTCATTCAGCGGGGAAAAATGTAATGAGAGTACATTATCTACGTAGGTGTGTCTTTATACTAATAAAGTTGCTGTACATACCTTATTATGTAGGTACTTTAAGTATTTTACATTAAAATAATGGGAAATATTTTGATCTGAGATAGTGGAAATGAATTGAAATTATGGTGGCTGTCTTTCCAAAAGTTTTGCAAAGGCAGGTGAACCTGGAATCTGGCTTCATCATCTGCCTAGCCTTTTCCCAATTATATTGGGGTCGGCTTCCAGTCAAACCGGATTCAGCTGAATACCAGTATTTTACGTAGAGCGGCTGCCTACCAGACCTCCACAACCCATTAACTGGGTGACACGGTACTCCTTGGTAAGACTGGTGTCAGATTTTCTGGCTTCTGACTATCCGTAACGACTGCCAAATATCTACAAATGACAGCCGGGACCAACGGCTTAACGTGCTTTCCGAGACACGGAGGAGTTTCGGTATATTAAGATGGTCACCCATCCACAGACCAACCTCGGCAAATGTTGCTTAACCTT